>JAUPFR010000004.1:10259909-10564579 GCA_036925125.1 Oreortyx pictus
TTTCTTGTCTCAGAAATAAACCCAGATGCTATTTTCAGACATACTGAAGTTCACTGACCAACTAGTAAGATAAGGAAATGTAGCAGGGGTGTTTAACACAGCTGTATGTTTGCATGTCTTGCAGCAAAATTGTCATGCTTGAAAAGATCAGACCATCTGAGCAACAACTACCTTGATCTTTTTTTTTAATGTTTGAATGCAACTTTCCATTTTATTTATTTACTTTTATTTTTTTGTCTAAGAGTGCTGAATCATATACTTCAAATATTCAATTTCACATAGCTGCCATCATACCAGTGGAGATTCAAAAAGCTTCAGAGTGATATGATTTTCATTACTAGGCTCTTTGCTATTCATTTCAGGTACCTGTAGATACCCAAACATTTAATTGTTCAAGTGTTAGTGTTTTTATTATTATTATTATTATTATTCATTGGTTCTAGAGCCTTTCTTCCTTCTAATGAAGTAGTTAACGATGATCTCACACAAACTTAAATACTCATTCCTAAACTTGGTAATATAGCAACCTCTTAAAATAATAGATGCTTTAAAATTCTAGAAACTGCTTTGGCTGAATTTCAATTTTAAAAAGTAGTACCATAAATCTACTAAGACTGCTAATCCATGACTTTTGTTTTTTCTTTTCTTGGGTTTTTTTTTTTTCACCACTTTTATATTAAGTTTTCCTTAAATCTGTTACTGAGAAAAGGTTTCCAAGTGGTTTTAAATGATGCTAAGCAAAGGAACTAATACTTTACTTTCTTCTTAAGGGTAGCAGAAGTCAAAGGGTACAGGCAAGATGTATTTTCTGATGTATATTTATTCTTGAGGAAATAGATGATGTTTCCTCTGACTGGCAGTTCTCCATTCACAAATTTATTTCCTTCCTTCCTGATGAGTTTAGCACATATAGTATTAATGTGTTCAGAAGTTGTAAAATAATTGTTATTCATATTTGTTCAAGTAACTTCTGGATAAACCTTGACAGAAGTGTAAATATGCTGTACAACTTTTAGATACTATTAAATATTGTAAACTGAAATGTAAATTATAAGCAGTCAAGATGGTTTACTTATTTTTTCTTTCTCTAGTCTCATAAAAAAATAAAATAAGGTTGCACTAGTTTAAAGCTATCTGTATCTGCACTAGCATCAAGGATGAAACATATAGGCATATAAAATAAGAATCATCGATATTGTTGCTACTATCTGGACAGAAACTCAGTTTCATAAATATATCCTTTAAATAAAAATTTTCTGTAACTGATCTTACCCATCAGCAATCCCATTTTGCATATGTTTCATTGTAAACAAATGCCAAGAAATTTTATGGACAAGGACATTAAGAACTCTTAAGGAAGCAGTAGAAAAATTACCTTAAGTAATTGTTTTTGTGAGAAAATAGATAACTGAATAGTCAGAAGGACAGATATTAGTTGCACATGTGGAAGACTACCTTACTCCTCTTTCCAGCTCCCTCAGCTTCTCCCCTCAACTTTTCCATGTCGACTGTCTGTATTGAGTTTTGACCATTTGCTACAATTTCTAAAACTTATGAACACCCTCCCTGCAGTGCTTAAGCCATTCTATGGCAGATGTCATATAACATCTAAACGGTTTCAGCAGTAGAACTGAATTAGTTTAAACAGAAAAGAGGAGCCATGAGAAGGTAAGAGAGCTGAAGTTAAAATGAGCTGAAAAAGGCTAAGCTCTGCTTCATTGCTCTTTTTTCCTTCAAAATAATTTTTTTGCTGTTTTTTTTTTTTTTTTTTACATTCCATGTATGCTTCTGACTAGACAGTTGCTTTAAACTTTCAGTCAGTCATGCTTCCAGTTTGTCAACCAGCCTTTGGGTCTCAAGCTAATTAATTCCTTCCTCTTAAGGGAATGATGAAGGCTGTGCATATGTGCAAAATTACTGACAAACAGACTTCTAAACACGAGAAGCTTCTTACACTTATTTTCCTGACATTTACAGTGGACAATGGATTCTTTATTGGATATTCCTCCCATGCTGTGTGGTTTAATATCTAAATCATCCAGGATAAAACCATCCTTTCAAGTGTTTCATAATTCCATTTTATTTATGTTGTACTCCAAATTTTAAAATATTTCGGAATGTGCTTTTTAACAAACACTATATTTATGTAAACTTGTTTTCATAGGGATTCTCCGATTGAGTTTTTGAGTATAAGCAAAAGCAAACTTGTGAGAATATGATGAATTCCTGATAAACAAGTGCTGCTACATCTCGAACTGCAGAAACAATGATTTTTGTTCTCTAAAGATAGGCATAAGGTGCATTCTGTGAAAAAATGTGACATAGAACAAGAAAAAGGAATAATAATTTTATCTTAAATTGAAAATATTGCATTGGAAGCAAGGATAGCATCATCAGAAAAGAAGATATAAAATTGTTTACTTTTAAAATACCCAAGTGAGTAGTAGCTGAAGTTGCAATAAAATGATGCCAACATGGTTATTAATCTCAAATACATATTAAGTAGCCTAGATAGAGAAGTGTAAAAATATTAGCCTACGGATTAAAACTACACTCCCTCATGTTCTCCCAAAATATAACTGCAGTTTAACATTATTCTCACCCTACTAAGTCTACAATCTAGTTGTTTTTTTTTCAGATTTTCAATACCATGAGTAACTTTTTAAAAGTGAAAGTATATTTACAGCATTACGTACTTATTATTAACACCCTTCATAGTTTCAAATCTTTTAAGTACACTAGATGCAACTCAAGGAACAAGAAGTGTTTTCAGCCCAAATCCCTTCTAAAGCAACAAATAGTAACTCTTGTTTATCTCTTGTGTCGTTTATTGAACTATTCCTATCCGGTGTCAGATACATACATGTTAGCAATATACTATTTAATGAACTGACCCCTAGGAAAGACATTAAAAAATATTATTAAAATATAGTCATTATGGCTTTCACATTTCAGAATTTTGATAGTAGTCAAATAGAAAATAAACACATTATGTTCTTGAGTTCTTCAAATTCCATTGATCAATAGCTAAGATTCTGAAGATCTGTACTGAACAATAGATGCAATATTTCATCTTTAGTTACCTAATCAGGTAAAACCTAGGCTTGGTTAATAGTACTTGAACTTGTTTACAACTGCTGCCATTGGAGGTAGTATTTATTTATATTTATTTTTACATGAGGCGGCTGCTGCCTTTTGATTGCCAATTTTCAACTAGAGTTGAATGTTCAAACTTATAGTCTTACAGCAGCAAATGCTTAAGAACTAGCACTCTAAACAACAGTTTTGAAAGACTAGCACAGCCTGCACACTAAACAACCAACTTGTACAGCAAATTTTACAGAAAATCTTCAATTCACAATATTAATATCTTAGTGCTTTGGAGATACCGATTACAGTCTATCTAAGAACACAATAATATAAGTATTTTACAATAACTTCTGCGATCCCTTTATCCAAGTTATTTTTCACCTGCTACTAAGCTCCATTAATATGTTAACTGATCATCAACTGTCATGGTTTTGTGATTTTTGGTATTAGTATTCCACATCATAACATCATGTAGTGCATTAAGAGTTAAAGAGTTAATGCTCTTAATTCCTATGATGGAATGAACTTTCACGGTTGTGAAGTTAGAGAAGTTCTGGCACTCCTTTTCATCAGAAGATAATGCATAGCTGTGTATGTTAATGGAACATCTTCATGGATAGAAAGTCAATACTGTCAGTTAAAACAAAAAGCAGGCATGCAAAAATTTTATTGTAACACTGTCCAAATTAGAGCTTTGCTAAGATGTAATTTGCTTCTAAATGTGCAACGAAACCTGGGAGTACAAGCTGTACTGCAGCTCTGTCATGCAGTGAGAGTACAAGTCAATTTCCAGTTGTGATGGCATGTTCAGCTGGAAGGAAAGAGAGAAGCAAGATCAAAGGAACAGTAGCAAACTTAGCATGTGAGTCATAACAGTAAGGGAAAATATTTGTAGCTGCCTGACAAATGGAAGACTGTAACTATAATGGTATTAAAGGGACTCCTTATTTGAAAATTTTTTTGAGATTTGCAATTTAAATTATGTGGGTATTCCAGACATATTCATGGATCTTTATTCAAAAGTGTTGAATTTATTTTTACTGTTACAGAATGCAAACATCTCAGAAAGTTGATATGTCTGTAGAGAAGTATTTTCATAGCAGTTATTGCAAATATTTGAACAAATCAAAATAAAATTTCTTTCAATGAAATTTTGAATTTAACGCCTAAACCTGAGAATAAATACTTATCTAACTCATTAAAAAAATGTATTTTTGTCATGTATGACTAAAACATTTCACACTGTAGAGATTAGACGCTGATAAATTTCTTCTGGGGAAACTGAATATTGCAGGTATTTCCACCAGTTGAAAATACAACATCTAGCAAAGAATTTTGATCAATTTTTTTTCAGTGCATTGTTATGTTATACTTGAGGGATTACACTGTGTTTTGTGAAAGATCAAGGCTAATGGGGTTGATTGTATTGAAAACTTGAGTTCATAATTCTGTAATGATTTAGAAATAATACTGCATTCTGTATAAAATTATCTCTCCTGTTTATTTTCTGTTTTAGTGTTATTTATAAGCTTTGGACTTCATGAAGATATTTGTACACCCAATTACTTATACATAAGAATTAGGCATTTATAATTTTTCTTAAATGTTCTAGAAATTTTGGTTAACTTTTTGCTTTTATGAGGGCTTTTTTTTTTTTTTTTTTTTTTTTTTTTGTGATGTTACATTTTGCTGTCCTATCAAGTGGGAAGATGTGCTGGTCTCACTCTGTCAGTGAGAAACGTCTTGTGAGTATATACCTTCATACCTAGGTAGCCAAGTATAAGTTGAATTTGTCCCTGTTTGTAGGAAAACCATTCTTATCAAGTAACAAACCAGTGTTATTTCTGGTCCTCTATTTTTGAGAATATATTTAAGAAAAAGAACTTTTTCTTGTTCCCCAGAGTATTGACTAGCTGAGCTTTGGCTACAGAAATTTTCTCCCTACAAAGGCAAACAGTAGTCTTGTAGGGTTCCCATGTCACCCGACCTTGTTTCCAGCACCCATACAGTTTCTTCTTCCACCTAAGTTCTACAAGAAGATCCCTGCTCAAACAAAGCAACCTTCTACCCTGCTTCCTTGACTTCTGACATTTTGGATTTACCCATTCCTGTGCTCTCAGGAGATGATACTTAAAAAGAGATCAGCACTGATGTGCCATGATGCCTTCAGAAGTAGTTTTCCAGAAGGTTTTACTAACTAGTTCCCTGAGAAACCTGAAGTCTGCTCTCCTCAAGTCTAGGATCAAGGTTTGGTGGCTTGCAACTTAAATGAAGTGACAAAAACTGATGATCACTATGTCCAAGATGGCCACTAATCACCACCTCCACCCACAAGAACTTCCATGTTCAGAAATAACAGATCTAAGAGGGCATCTTTCTTTGTCATCATACTTAGTACCTGTACCAGGAAGTTGCCATCAAGTTGCTTAAGGAATCTCCTGGACTTGTTTGCATGAGGATCTTATTAGCATGCAGCCCCTCTGATTGTGGAGTACCATACAGTACTATCATCAGCAGCAGTGAAGATGCACTTGAGCTGGGTTATTGGCCTCACCCCTAACCCTGGCATGCTACCCACCAAGGCTCATCTCTAGTGAGCCTAGTTTCACCCCTTTCCCTTTCAAACCCTGTTCAAACCCTGTTTAAAGCCCTGTCAATGAGCCCTGCCAACTTTAAAGCTAGAATCCATTCTCCTTGTAGAAACAGTTGGATACCATCTGTTACCAGCAGATCTGATGCTGAATAAACTGCCCACAATAAAAATAAAAAACACAATGAAATTTCTTTAATGGCACCATCCTCTTATCCTTGTGTTGATGAGTTTTTCTGCACCTCTCAATATGTTTCCCTGCTACAGAAGGGAGTAAGGAGAACATGACCAGAGAACCTGCTCCTTCAACAATTTGTTCCAGTGCCCTTAACTCCCATTTGATATCCCTCAGGCTTCTCTGTGTGACATCATCCACTGCCATTCTGAACTAACAGAAGTGTATAATAATTGGAGAGCTGTGTCTACCAGGGATTTTCTTAGTAATGTTCCTGACCTAGGCCCCAGGCAGGCTCTAGACTTCCTTCTGGATTGGGTCCTGTTGACATATCGGGACCTCCATTCCCCTCAGAAGGAAGTCCCCTATGGGAATCACCCTTCTTTTGATCTGGGCAAAGGCAGTCTTAAGGCATGAGGGTGACTCACCCAAGGCAATGCTCTGGGTAGACTTTCTTCAGCATTCTCACTTTTCCATCCTTTAAGCTTCAGATTCATATGCATACTGTGCAAGGGCACTTACAAAGGTAAGGTTGGGTGACTCTACTTACTCTGCAACAGTGATGCTT
This sequence comes from Oreortyx pictus, assembly GCA_036925125.1. NCBI lineage: Eukaryota > Metazoa > Chordata > Aves > Galliformes > Odontophoridae > Oreortyx > Oreortyx pictus. The sequence continues at coordinate 10,266,333 of JAUPFR010000004.1, forward strand.
CTCATCACTGTCTCTTCTTTAATTGTTTTGGGGTGACTGGGGTTCCATCTCTCTCCTTGCACTTGTTTCTGCTATCTTTTGCTGCAGAACCACAGAATTGTAGGGGTTGGAAAGGACCTCTAGAAATGAAGTCCAACCCCCCTTCCAAAGCAACTCCCTAGACCAGGTAGCACAGGTAGGCATCCAGGCAGGTCTTGAACATCTCCAGAGGAGACTCCTGTTTTATTATGACTCTCTGTGAAAGATCCCTGAGAACAAGACACTTCTCCAAAGCTGATCTGCTCAAGATCTAATTAAATTTATGCCCCTTATTTCTATATGACCTTGTCAGTCTTAATTCTTGCCGTTGACTTGCCTCTTGTTGATACTAAGGAATCCTCTGCAAGATATGGGACTTTTAACGGACATCCTTGCATTGCCAATAACAATGCAGAGAAGGCCAAATGCTCCAGTTAGGCTATTAACTTTGAAGCATGTAAAATATGTTTAACTTAAACATTTTTAAAACAGCACATTTATTGATGACCATTTCAAATAAGATTCGGAATATTGTAGAAATTCTATCGGAAAGCTAATACTATGTGAATTTCTAGAAGGATATTAATTAACCAGGGTAACAGATCCAGTTAATCATAGGCCTCTAAGATTGATATTGATTCTGAAGAAAATAATGAAACAGCTGGTATAGGTTAGATTAAAAAAGAATTAAGGGGAGTTAATATAATTAATGATGATTAACATAAGGCTTATGAAAAGTAAGCCTTATTACTTTCTTATGGTCCCCTTTAAAAACAACTGCCAATTTGAGGGATGTAAATAACATCTTCCTTTCATCTGATATCATGCCACACAGTACGGCATGTAGTATAATGCACAATCCCTAGGGCATATACTGCATGGAAGAAAACCTGATTATCAGTGTCTCTTGAAGGATTCATTACAGTTTGTCTACTGATTCAACACTGTATATAAGTACTAATAGCATTTTACTGTAAATTTCATACATAGGAAAAACTGATTCATTAAATCATAAATAAATCACAGACAAATTGAATCACCCGTAAACCAGCTGAATTACAATAAGATAGAGGTAAAGTAAGTTATACAAGCAGGAAAATGTATCATATACTAAAAAGTCAGAGAGTAACTCTTGGAGGCCCTAAGTCTGAAAAAATCCTCATTATGCTTCAATGTACAGCCTGAGTCACTGTGATCAACAGCTTTACCAATGAATGAGTCAATGAAATCTTTTCCTTGCTGAAATACTCTAAACAGAGTAGAAATTTTATTACATTTGTGTCTACTTATTTGACATGGAAATGTCAGGAATACTGAGTCCAGTTACTCAATCCATAATTTCACCTTTTTTCAGTAATGATATTGAAAAGCCCAGATTGTCCAAAGAAGTCCCAAACTGTTTTTTAAGAGTTGAAGTAAGCACATAAGGGAAGTCTATTAAACATGTTAGTAACATACATTAAACTTTTTTAATAATTAATTTCATACAGATGGGAACTTAGACTTGCACTTTTTCTGCATTTTGTTACCAACTAGCCTCAGTTCCTAGGCTCTAACTTTCTAACTCTTGCTTTCACCAGCAACTGTCCTTTTTCCTTTTTGTCATATTTGTAATGACAGACATGAAAGCAGCCTATTTATCTTATCAAAGAAAATCTTAAGTGTGACAGTATCAAAGTTTATAGTAGCTTACCTAGGAATAGAAATCTGATTAATAACCACTTTTCAGTATGATGGAAAAGAAGGATTTTCTGGTATCTCACAGTAGAGATTTGTCCCGAAGTGGGATAGAGATTTTCATGTTGGTAGTAATTAACTACTATAACAATTTACCAAGACTTTAATTTAGTTACAGGAAAAATAATCAATATTCTTTGTTTTTCTCTGTATTCTTTTGTTTTGTTTATTCCATATAGTAGTTCACAAATATCTATTAGACATCAAATAATTTTTGAAATAAGAAATCTGAATAAGAGTTTAAAAGAGCAAACCACAATTATTTATTCTATTCATACAATATGTGAAAAATATGACTACAGATTAGTTTTTGTCAAAGTGTTGGAATACACTTTGGTACGGACTGTTATAAAACTACATGCTACTCTTTAGAATTGAGTTAACACCAATAAATTAGCAGCGTGATTGGAAAATCCTTCTCTCCAATTTGTTTATTAACTGTGACAACTTTATTTATTTATTTATTTGTTTAATCATTATCTTACATTCTTTTACCATCTTTAGTAAATTTATTATCTCTCCTCAACTTAATTGGGTCATTTTTGCTTTTCTTCTGCCCCAAAAGGGGATGGAAGGGTGAAAGAGGGCAGGGAGGCCTTCTCCCCCTTTTTCATCCCTGTTGTGCATGAAACCATGACAGAGGCACTGGTCCAGAGAAGCTGTGGATCTCCCATCTGTAGAAATTCAATGTCTGTTTGGATGTGGCTTTGAACAGCCAGGGTGTCAGCCCTGCCTAAGACAAAAGGGTTGGAACCAGATATCTTTAAGGTCTCTTCCAACCCAAACAATGTATCTATGAATCTATGATTCTGAGAACGTTTGTGTCTTTAAATGGCTGAGCTGAATACATCTAGGCTCATTCTTGAGAAACAATTATTTCTCTCTTTTTTTTTTTTTTTACTTGTATTTGCTTGAAATTCATAGTGTATGGATTCTTTAACTCTTATTAACCATTATTTAATGAAACAAATCAAAAAAGATGTCTTTACGTTCATTTGTCTGATTGTTTACTGTGTACGTAGAGAAAAATTGCTATTACGATCTCTAATTAATTGACCACTGTGGAAGGGTCATAACACAAGAATGAATGCAGAATAGAAGAGTATGGTTCACTTCTTTCTGTGGAGTGTTTGCTTACTTTTGTGGTCTACATAGTACATTGAAGTGGCAGAAAACTTTTTCTCTTGTACACACTTGCTATACATATGCAGAATCAAAATTCAGTTTCATTCTACACATTAATGAGAGCCTTTTAGAAGACTTATATGTGTGTTATGGGTTACAAAATATGCATAACTTGGAACTTGTAGTGTTACACACTGAGTACAGTAGAAACACAAAGATAAAGTCAATTACATTTTTTTATACAACACCATTAAACATGTCTATGGGCTCTCTTATGAACTGTAGCAAGCACGCAGATCCCTATAAAAAAAGGAGCTGGCTTGATCCTTAGAGTAGAAATGCCTTTAGCTGCAGACTTCAGGTTTCAGCATGTAATATAAACTTAGTGCTTGTTCCAGTTCTCTTACAGGCCTTTATTTTCATCATGTTGGTTGTTATACTTGGTTTCATTGCTAGACTTGATATCTCTTCAGTGGGAAAATTTTTCTAGTAGTTGGTACTCTGTTTTACATATTCAATCTTTTTTTTTGCTTATTTTACTCAAGATGAAAATAAGTGTTTAATTATGGAACATAAGATTGTTATGAGCATAGAAAATGGCTATTTATCTCACTTTATCCTAAATTTACACAAATAATTGTAGTGCAAATCTTCTGTTTATCTAACACGTAATTAAATCTTTACAGATTATTTCATGCACATATTTATAATATATTCATAACAAATATCAGAACAAGTTAATGAATGTTCACATCACAATAATTATATTTGCTTGTTTCATGTATACTTAAAATGAATGTATTTGTAGTTGCTTTAAAAAGATTAAATCCTGCTTCTAGAGTTGTAGAACCATAGTATCATTTGTGTTGGAAGAGACCTGTAGAGATCATGTAGTAAAATTCCCCTGCAATGAATGCAGACATCTATAGCCAAAGAGCCAAGGAGATTTTCAAGGTCACAGTAAAGGGGATACTTTTTAAGTGTACAGTAAAGAAGCTGGTATCATTGTTGTGGTGTGAACATTCATTAACTGCAGTTTTGTTTTGCTATTTCTTTGTAGTCTGCAAACTTCAGAGTGAAACTTCACAAATGCGTAGAGAAAACTGACTTGCTGTTTCCACTGGGGTAAAAAGACTATTGCATCTTTTTAATGGCTGTGCTATATTTGGCATTAGTTTTGTAGATGTTGTAAAAATGTTAGAGCAATTACAGAGATTCTAAAGGGGTATTCAGATATCTGAGGCAAAAAAAAAAAAAAGAGGGGGGTGATTCTGTTTCTATTCTACCTTGTAGGACAGTCAGATACAGATTTCACATCCATGCTAAATTCATAGAGTCTTATTCATAGAATAACTTGTATTGGGTCTAAGACCAAGGGAGGATTCCCCAAACTTACTGCCAGGGTAAGCCCTTCTCACTTACTCTCAGGGTCCAGGCATCCTGAGGGGGAGATCCCACAGTGAAGAAAGAAGCAATGAAGGACTATTAGCCAGCGCCAATGAAACTGATACCTGAAAAGCCAACTGTAGCCTGGTCTTCATCAAATGAAGGGTAGTCTGCAGGGTGAGGTAGAAGGTAGTGCCCCTCTACTCTGTCTTCGTGCATCCAGGCCTGAAGCTCCCAGTACAAAACGAATGCAGAGATGTCAAAGTGGGACGGATGAGGGCCATAAAGATGCTTAGAGTGCTGAAGAATATCTCCTGCATAGAAAGTTGAAGAAACTGGGCTTGTTTGCTCTGGAAAACAGAAGGCTCCAATTTGTGGCTGTCCCATACTTGAAAGGAACTTAAAATATAAAATGAGACTAATTTCTTACACAATCTTACAGTGATAGAACAGGGACAAGTGCCTTTAATCTAAAAGAGGGGAGAGTTAGACTAGATCTTAAGAAAAATATATTTATTCAAAGGATGGTAACTCAATCTAAAAGGCTACTCAGAGAAGTATGGGATGGATGCTCCATCACCAGAGACATTCAAGGCCAGACTGGATAGGGTCCTAGGCATCCTCATGTAATGGTTAGCAACTCTGTCCATGGCAAGGAGAGATCCCTTTAAGATCCCTTCCAATGTGAGTCATTATATGATTATGTAAATCCATGATTTATATAAAAGAAATTAAAATTTCCTAAAGATATAGTAACTCAGAATCAGTTATTTTAAAGGCAATGAGTTCTCAGTAGAATAAAATAATGATAATTAGGAAATAAAAATTAAAAATAGGAGATACTGTAAAGACTGAGACAGAATTTCAGTTCACTGGTTCGACTATCAATAAATGGTCTTTGTTATATAAGGAACAAGTCATAGATTTCCAACTTCAGAGTGCATATCTAAATCACTGTTCAGAAGGCTTACTTTGAGAATTTCCCATTGATGTTTTATTGTCCAAAGTTAAAGTATTATTAAAATCTTGATTTTGAAAATTATACACATACAAAAATGGGCAAATAACTGAAAATCTGAGCTGTGTGTGGATGAGACTTGTCCATGCAAAATATACAAGCTGTTCATTTTTTTTTTAGGAAACTATGGATGCAATGCTAAGTTACTCAATTGAAATGAAAGGGTTTTGTCTTCAAATTGAAGTAAGTCTGTGGGTGCTACCCTTGAAACTCAGTCGAATTCTGTGGACACTTTAGTAATTCTGTTTTTAGTTTTATACTGAGGTACTAAGAATAGAAGTCGGTAAACTGTCATTACAGTAACATCATTGACAATAGCACGAACAGTTGGGGCTTATCTTTTATTCAATTTATCAGTCCTATGCACATAATTGCAGAGCTGCCTAGGCCAAATAATGAGCCACCAAATTTTGTCTTTTAAATCTGTATTCACAGTGTAATTGTATTTTTATATTAAAAAGTAGTAGAATAAACAGAATTCTCAGCAATAATGTCCTAGGATTATAAAAAGAGGCTTGAATTGTTTGTTACATAATTGGTGAAATATTTTGCATGTTGAACATGATTTTGAGAAGCATCCAAAATCTATACTCATCATTTGAAAGTGAAATCACCTTGTTCTCCATGGTTCATTTGAAAGCAGTGTCATTTTTGGTTAATCCACACACAAAGGTAAGTTTCTTCCTTAATCTTCACTTTTAATTTCTTTATATCAATATCAGTTTCTTGAAGTGCTTCAGTCTTGTGAGCTTACGAGTTTTATCAATGTTTTGAATGAATAGTGAGCTAGAATAATATGCCTCATTTGCATGGAATCATTTTTATTTTCTATAGAGTTAATATGATTTCTATTATTTTCTGAACAGTGTAAGAGTCAGCATAAAAGTCTTACAATCCTCATATTCATGCACTATACTTAACAAGATATTCCAAGTGCCCTCAGGACAATTGATTCAGTAAGCCAACATTTTTTTTCTTAATTTAGACATCGCCAATAAACCAATTTCAGATCCTGTTTGAAGTTCTTTGACATAACAGTTAAGTTAAAATAACTTTGGTCTTGGACTCCCTAAATAACCATTTGTAGTCTGATAAAATGAATATGCAAGAGTCAGTTACTGCTATCATTATCTACCAAGTGTCACAGGCAGCATGTTATATTTTCAAGGATAGAATGAAAAATCAATAAGAAATAAACAGACATTTCTAAGTGCAGAAATGTGTGTCATCTATAAGATATGTAACATATATTTGTAGTAAGATGTAAAATGCAACGGAAGTTATCTTGTTTTAGTACACTTAGTACTTTTTTACAGAACTCCAGACCAGTCATCTGCCTTAATTCTCATATAATCTCATACAGGTTATTGCTTTTATGTCAAATAATAAAAGGTAGAAATATGCTGTCTCTATTGTCAATTGACACAAGGATTTCAGAATATTTAAAATAGTCAAACATTTATTATGAAATCTATTAAAAGACTAATAGGAAAGCCCTTTTTTACTCATGAAATTGTGTACCTATCCAAGCCACTTGCTGCCAACTTCTCCAGGAAAATGTTGTGAGAGACAGTGTCAAAGGTTTTCTAAATTCTAGGCAGACTGTATCAACAGCTTTTCCCTCATCCACTAGGTGGGTCACATAGTCCTATAGAAGGAGATCAGGTTGATCAAGCAGGTCCTGTCTTTCAAGTACCCATGATGGCTAGGTCTGATGACCTGCTTGCTCTACACATGCCATTTGATTTCACTCAGAATGTTTTACTTCCATACAGAGGTCAGGATTAAAGGTCTGTAGTTCCCTGTGTCCTCCTTCTGACCCTTTTTGTAGATGAGCATCACACTGGCGAGTCTCCACTCTTCTAGGACCTCCTTGTTGATCAGCACTGATAAATGATGAAAATGCTTCAGCGATCTGTCAGCTTCTGTGAGCTCTCTCAGTATCCTTAGATGGATCACATGTTACCTGTGGACTTGCTTTGGACATGTCTCTACGTGGACTTACTTTAACATCTTCATTTACTCATCCTTCAATCTCCAGAGCTTCTTGCCTACTGTGCACAGGCACCTGAAAAGATAAGGTACACTGAGAGAGGATTAACCTGCCATCCTGTGTGGGGTCCTGTTTCCATTCCTCCCAGTGTCTTAAGTCCTTTCCTTCTACCCGATGGTATGATGTGAGGGGTTCCACTGCTTCTTGCAAAGCGACACCTCAGTTATTATATAGCAGGTATGGCAGGGTGTGGCTCCATCCAGCCACCTGCCTTTCATGCTCCCCGATCCTCTTTAATTCTTCTGCCTCTTTCTTTAGCTACTACATCTTCAATTTAGACTTGGTTTGGTATTTCCCAGAGAGTCAACCCAGATATGCTCAGTCTGAGACCAAAAACTTCCTATGCTGCCCATCCAAACCCAAGCTACATCCACTCACTCCCCTGTACCATTATGATGACAGCTTTTTTCTGCTGATGTGTCTGGACTTGCCACAGTTACCTACGTATCTCTCAGAAGAAAACAAACATTGATCTGCAACTGGTACTGTCTGGGATGAAATTAGGAAAAGGGGAGGGCTCAATGCAGCACTAACTTAAGTTACTGCAAATAACTGTATGCATTCTGGTGCACTGTCTAAATGCAATCAAATTGCAAAACAAATTGCTTTCTGTTGTGATAAAGAAATTTGAGAACATCTTTCAAGACTACTGAAAAAATTATCAGTTTTTTGGTACTCGGCAACTCAGATTCCAGTTGGCATAGATACATAATCTGCAAATTTTCAAATGCAATGATAAAGTTGTAATCAAATATTTATAGCAAAAATTTGATTATGTCTCTTTACTAAATTTTTATAAGACCTGTCTTATCATAGAAAAATATCCCTTGCTTCTCAAACACACCTTCTTCGTGTCATTATATTTTGACAGTATGTATATTTATGAACAATTATTTTCAAGGATTAAATAGAGGAAAAGTAAAATTTTATCAACAATCTCTTTTGAACATATTGAGAAGTCACTAAGAATTGCATCCACTGCCATTGAACCAGACTGATCCATTAGTTATACCAAAAAATAAAAATCAAAATTAAAATAAAAAAATCAAATATCTCACTAATTTTGTTTTCTGCCCTCATTTTTTTAACTAAAAAGAGAAAGGCTTTTTTACTTATATACATTAACTATATTACTTATTATATATGTAGCCTGAGTCAAATTCTCTACACTGAATGTGGACCAGGCAAGCTAAAAAATTTGGACACCACTGAGTTAACCCATTGCTTGCTTGGCATACATACAATACTCCAGTCTTACTTTGTCCATATTTTGATCAATAATAATAATGATAATAAATAATCAGTGTCAAAGCAATGTCTTGCCAAGCATACTTCATTACCATGTTTTTTAATTTAGAAATGGTAATAACAATGGGAATTTTGTGAGTTAATGAAAATAGGAAGTATCAAAATCATGAGAAAAATAGGTTTATATTTTATTTTAACAAATTCCCAAAAGGAAAATGGGTCCATCACAAATCAGAATTCAACAGTAGGAAGGACACTTTTGAAATATTTTAGATTTTTGAAATTAAGTGCTTGGGTGTGTATGCCAATCTTTTGAGGGGGATTCTTCCATTTATTCATGATCACTCATATGAGTATATTTTATCTGACCATCACTGTTTTCATTTAAAGGTTATATACTCATAACTTTTTTATTTTTGTCTTTGAGATCTTGACATGCTTCTACATTCCTACTGTAGATTCCTACTGTAATCTGTTTCAATTTAGTTTCTCATTTAGAAATGTTCTTGTCATCTAGTTGATTGTAGGAAATAATCTTTTTCAAAATATATCAGTACCTAAACATCCAGTTAAGAAGTAAAGCTATCTACCATACAGTGAATGGCAGAACAGAAATGTCAATAAAGTACAGTCACTGAGACTGAATTAATCTCTCCCTTAGGATATGCAGGCCATGCCTGAAAAACTAGAAAGCATGCAAAAATTTACCTTTTAAAATGGTTAAAGAAATTGCAACAAATTATTCTTCCATGCAGAATATTAAAGACTTTTATTGCTACTTTATAAAAACAAACAAACAAACAAAGAAAACAACAAAATCTTATTTGTTAGAATACATTTTATAGGAAAACAGAAGCATATGATTTGTATGTTTGTACAGGTACAGAGTAGGTTACAGTAAAGCATGGAGATACACTTAAAAACAAATTGTGATAAGATTTTCTTCTTTTTTTTCTTTCATTTGAGTAAACAAAAAACAGTATCAGGAAGCCTGAGATCTATCAAAAGAGATTTGAGGTCCCTGGGGAGACATAGTAGGACTCTGAATCACAGGCAGTATCTTCAATCTTTCAGTACCAAGAAAAGACCAGGAAAGAAACAGGCAATACCAGGTCATGAATACATGTCTCCAATAACGGTGATTCCATAATGATTTATAGAACTAAGACAGCTAATTGATTTTTAAGCAAAGATGTCTAAAATAAAATAAAAAATCAACATATCTGCTTTTATATTATTCTTCCATTTTTAATCAAAATATTGTTCTATGACATTTTTCTAAAAATTCCTTCCTGATATAAGACCACCACTCAAGTAATTGTTGTTTAGAAGACAGTATGAATATGCTCTTAAATTCTAAGTGTACTTGGTGCCAATGCTATTTCATACTATACATGTATTATTATATTTTATTATATCTATATCAATTCTGATATAATCAATATCTATATTATTTTAATCTATTTTAGAACACATTGCATTACATTATATATGTTTTTAAATTAACAGGTTAAAAAAGGCTTAATCTGATTGAATCTCATTCTTACACCCTATATATTTATGCATAGTAACTGTGACACTTAGATGACTCTTTGATTAGTTATTTTTCATCCAAAATAAATTAAAATGATCATTAAAATATATAATATATCTTGCACCAGTTTTCCAAAACTGATCTTTATCCTCTAGGTGAGAAACAATAACAATAATAAAAAAAGGTTATGCTAATGCACATTAATGTAATATCCTTGTAAAATATTTTATTCATTAAATCCACCAGAAGAATAATCAGTCCGAGGACAGTGTTGGAAAACAACCAGCTTCCAACACTTCAGTGAGCAGTTGGAGCCACTCTTTACACAGATCACTTCTGTGTCATGTTTGGTCCTGTTCCACTAGAGTAGATTTTATAATTGATACAAAGTCAAAAAGAACCGAAGTGGCCAAAACACAGCAGTTAAAATCTGAACAGTGATCAAGTTTGTGAATACTGACACCAGTTTGCAAATATAAAATGACGGAATTTATCAAATTAATAACTCCTTAGGAACAGATCCTTGATTTCTGGATAGAGACAAGATATGCTTTCTCTGAATTGTTTCACTCTGAAGATGTGTGTAGTTGTATTTTTTAAAAAACAGAACAAACAAACAAACAAACAGAAACTAGCAAAAAAAAAAAAAAAAGTCCATTGTTAACACAAACACAATAGTTTGCTTGCCCAGGAAAGAAGTTGGCTGTATAGTGACATGAAATGCAGACACTAAAAACACCTCCATTAGAGACATTTGCATGTAGATCTGTAATGAGTAATATAAGTACATTTGTGAAATAAGTAAATAAATTTTATGAGAATGCTTGTCAGATGAGATATATTACAATAGTTACCAACAAAAACCATCTGTCCAAACTACCTTTCAATGAAAAAAAATCTTTTTTTGATATATGAGTCCTTAATTTATGGTTTTCTATGTTGGTGTCTTTTCACCCTCTTGCTGTGAAATCTTTATACAGACCACATGGAATTACTTGCAAAAGACAGAAAACTAGTAAGAAATTTCTGCAGAGATGCTCAGCGTGAATCTGCAGACATTTGAGAAGAGAGATTTTATAAGAAACAGGAAGAAGAGACAAGAAAAGTCAAGATCATATTGTAGAACCATTGATTATGATTTATTGCTGAAAATTAAGAGGAGGCCCATTGAGAAGTGTTTCAGTTTGAGAAAAGAGACATTTTAATTTGTAAAACAGAATAAGCTAATGATAATAGGAAACAAGGAGAAAAATAAGAGAAGATCAAGTGTGAGGACGAGATCACATTGCTGAGGAGGTTTGTTAAAGGAGAATAAAAATTAATGCAATTTTATAATAAGCTAATAAAAAGCATAAGGCTTTTGTAGTGAAGAGATTACAGCAGTATGTTTGCGTCTGAATACAGGTGTCATTATACAGAAATAAATTAAATCTCTTTATCTAAATAGTAGTCACAGGTAGATTGCTCATTCAGGGATACCTCCAAAGAATATGGCAACATGGTGTGAAAATACTCCTCATAACTCACAGGGGGGTGAATTATCCTGCGTGGAGCTGAGTGGTAATGCAAGTACATGGCTTACGGGATCTAAACCTGCTCATTAGTAGTGCATTTTGCTCTTACAAGCTGAATAAGGCTCTGCAGACTTAACTCAGGTTTCTTGTCAGTCAGCAGCAGTGAATTTATCCAAATGCACTCAGGTAGTCATATAAACATTTTTTTCCCTGATACTGATATGTCTTATACACCTTTATTAGGGGAACTTAAGATACAATGTCTGTAGCTTATGGTGTGTTGCTTTAGCTCTGCACGGACTGAAACTCCTGGGGCCTCAGAATTTGTAAAATGTCTTTGTCCAAGATTTCACAGAGGAGTGTTCTCTATGTGTCTAGTTTTGAAGATTTATGTAATAAAAACAAAGATAACTGAGAGGAAAAAATATACCCAAAAAACATTTCTCCCTTCTTGGGCAGATCATACATACCAAGACTTAAAAATTGCTCCAAGCAAATTTGTTTTCAGAAAAGTAATAATTGTTTGAAATTCAGATAGGTTGAAGGTAAACAATCCTGTCACACATTTCATTCATATTTGATCATACTATGTGTTTCCAGAACAGTCATATTATTACAATTAATCTTATATCCTGAAGGTTGTATTTTTAAACCAATATATGGCCATATGTGTAAAAGGACATAAATGTTCCTACATTCAAAGTGCTAAAAATGATTGATTAGTTAAGATTTACACACAGACATAGAGTCTGTATATCTTGAGGGAAGATTACAATTGCAAACAAGTCTAATCTTTAAGAGAAACCATAATATTATCTGTAATCTTTTCCAGCTGTCAATCACATTTTACCTGTTAATTCTCTAACAGTGCAGAATTACAAGAGGTTTTTCTTTTGTTGTTGTTATTTTTGTTTGTTTGTTACAGAAGTGGTAAGAAAATCTTATATGACTCTATAAATTTCTCCATGCATTAAAGTGATATCATTTACAATATTTGCAAATAAAGAAAAATCTGCTCTCCTATTTCCATTTCAAGAAGGCAAATCATAAACTGGTAAAGCTATTTTCTGTGAGAATGTGAAAATAACAAGAGCTTGTATTTGGAAGAAATAGCTGGCTTTTTCTCAAATGCAAATTTTACAAGCTCAGCTGGGTATGCAGTGTTACAAATATTGTTTTTCATCATCTGAAATTGTTATCTGAAAAGTACTATTTGCAGAATAGTGACTTTTATTGCAACAACAGCAGAAAAGAAAACAAATAGGTACATATTTTGAGCTTCTTACTCAAGAAAATGGGAAAAGGAGCAAGTCTGAGAAATGATAAAAAAAAAAAAAAACAAAACAAATGGAAGTTTGATATTCAGCAATGTATGAAAAGAGGACTGGCTTCATAAAGTGCCTACCTCCATCCTAAAATACGAAATACTTCCATAAATAAATCTTCATCAATAAGCAAGTCTCTTTCAATGAAAGCAAGAAGTCAAAATTTAAAGGGAAAAAATTATCACAGAATGGCTTGGGTTGGGATGGACTTTAAAGACTACTTCCAACTCTACCACCATGGGCAGAGGAACGTTAAACCAGGAATCAGATCAGGCTGCCCAGGGCCCTGTCCAGCCTGTCCTCCAACACCTCCATAACTGCTCTGGTCAGCCTGTACTAATGCTCACCTTCTTTTGGGTAAAAAAGTTCCAGCTAACATGTAATCTAAATCTCCCCACTTTTAGTTTAAAACCATTCTGTCTTGTACTATCACCATCAGACCATATAAAAAGTCTGTCTCTTTCCAGATTATTAACTCTTTTTAAGTATTGGAGGGACAGAACAAGGCTGAACAAGTCTATCTCCCTTAGTTTTTTCACACTGAAGAGGTGTTCTAGCTCTCTGATATAGATATCAACAACAAAAATTTGGATTCAAAAATGTAGAGGGGAGGGGAAGGGAGGGGGAGGGGGAGGGGGAGGGGGGGGAGAGGAGCAGGAGTTCCCTTGGAGTCTGCCTGTCTAAGGAAACCTCCCTGTAAACTACTATCCTCTGCTCTGCTGCAGAATGTATCAGAGTTGGTAACCATATAGGGAAAAAGGAGAACAAGAAACTGAGTAACTATACAGCTATAAGATCTACTGATGAGATCTAATCACACTAGTAGAGGTTCATCAGTAAACACTGTATGGGGCACAATTTCCTGTTCTATAACATCATTAAAAAAATTAAATGTAAACCTTAACTCAATTTCCCTTCCCAGTAAGTTTTTGAATCTATAGAACCTATCATTCATGGAAGTGTTTTTCTCTTCACATTCTTGTTTCCATATAGGTCATGTACTGGCAGCTATAGCAGGAGCATCACTTCTTACACTCCTGTTCTTTGTAGGACTGCTTATTTCTACAAAAGTCAATTCTATTTTAACTCCAACAAGAACAAGATCTGGATCTATTTGTTGCTTATGTCAGCTATATAGCACTGAAAATTTACTGTCAAAAAAATTGAAAATTTAACATATATTTATTTTGTGTCTTCCTAAAATCTTTTTCAGAAATCCTTCCAGGATGCCAAAATGTAATTAGAAAGTATGCCAGAGGTTGTATTCTTTAGAGAATATCCCTAGGCATCCCTGCCTCATTTCTTGCACTTCACAGTCAAAGAGGATTTGGTTAAGGGGATCCAAATATCAACATCTGTCTATATAGCTAATGCTATTCATGAATAGTCTGCTAAATATCTTAGGTGTGCCAAATAGATGTGGGTGGAAAATTAATCACACACAAATAGCATATAAAAATGATGACTTAGTAATTATTTGTATAAATAGAAAGTCTTAAAAAGCAAATCCAGATGTAATTATGTTAATGGTTTATGGGCCAGTTCAGCCTGGATCTGTGACTGATTCGGTGTCAAGACCCAAGGATCCATGCCTCAGGAAAGAAGGAAAAGGAGAAAGGAAAAAGGAAGATGAGCATAAAAACAGAACAGCAGCAATGACCTGAGGAGGAAAGCTAACGTAGTAAATACGATATAGGAATGGAAGATAACAGAGTATAATACAATATAATTAGAATTGAGGCTAATAAATTAAAATAAAATGAGAGAGCGTGTCCAAAACCAAAGGCCTTTCTCTAATGCTGAAGACAAGACGGCTAGGGAGAACACACACTGCAGAGACAAGCAGCAGATGAAGCGGGCAGTCTTGTGATTTTCAGACAGTTTTATCTTCTCCTTTGAACAGAAATTGGAAATATAAAGTCTTCTGGGAGATGTAGTTTTTCCTCTCTTCTGAGAAAAAGGTGCATGGGAATATTGATAGTACCCACAACTGGTGCATTAACTCTTTAACTTCCAGTGCACCATATAATGTTATGATGTGGAATACCAGAAACTAAAATCATAAAATCATGGCAGATTGGAAGTTCATAGAATCATAGAATGGTTTGGGCTGGAGGAGACATTATAGGTGATCTAGTTCCAACACCCTGCTGTGGGCAGGGTTGCTACAACTAAGTCAGACTACCCAAAGCCTAATCCAACTTTGAGATATTGGGAATTCACCGCTTAACTGGGCAACATGCTCCAGGACTTCACCACCCTCAAAGTGAAGAACTTCTTTATAGCTAATCTAAACATACCCTTTTAAGATTAAAACCATTACTCATCATATCAGTATGTTTTTGTAAAAAGTCCCTCTCTTTCCTGTAGGACTCTGTTAGCTACCAGAACATTCTACTGGGGTCTCCCTTGAGGCATCTCTTCTCCAGGCTGAAAAACCCTACATTTCTCAGCCTCTGGTCCTAGGATATTTGCTCCAGCCCTCTGGTCATCTTTACAGCCCCCTTCCCTCTTCTCAGTGTAATAGATCTATGCCTTTTTTTAAGCTGCGGGTCCCAGAGCTTGACACGGTACTCCAGATGAGACTTTTGAGAACCAAGGGGGAGAATCACCTTCTTTAAATTGTTGCGTCACGTTTCTTTTGAAGTAACCCAAGATGCAGTTGATTTTCTGGGATGCAAGAGCACACATTAAACTTCTCCAAAAAAACCCTTGTGACCCTTCTGAGGACTGCTCACAACATAATCTTTGCCCAACCAGAATTTGTGCTTGGGATGCTGCACCTGACCCAGTTATAGAACTTTGTACTTGGCCTTGCAGGGTCAACTGCATAAGGGCCCACCACTCAAGCCTATCAAGGTCCTTCTGGGTGGCATCCTTTCCCTCCATAGAATCATAGAATGTCATAGAATTGTAGAATGTCTTGGGTTGGTGTCAATGAACAGTTTTTATCTTTCCCCCTGAGTGGAAACATGTAAAAATGCAAAGCATCGCACAGTCCTCTGGGGAATGTAGTTCTTCTCTTCTGAGACAGGTATACCCGGAACTATCAATGATCCATGGAGCTGCAGTATTAACTCTTTAACTCTTAATGCACTACATGATGTTATGATGTGGAATACCAGTACCAAAAATCATAAAACCATGACAGTTGGAAAGAACCTCAAGGATCATCAATCCCATTGCCACAACTAGGGTTGCCAAGTGCTAGATCAAGTGCTAGATCAGATTGCCTGGGTCCCCACCCAACTTGGCATTAGATAATGGGGCATCCACAACCTCTTTGGGTAATCTCTTCCAGCACCTCAGCACTCTCTCAGTAAAAACTTCTCCCTGACATCTAATCTAAATCTATTTTCCTTTAGTTGGAAAAAACGTCCTACCACTATTTCCTGTTGTAAAAAGTTGCTGCATCATACAGTTTGCACATAAACACTCTTAAATGCGTATTCAATTCCACTACGTTGCTAACAATATTTTAAAATAGCGCTAGTCCCAGTAATGACCTCTAAAGAATGATGCTCATCACTGATTTATAATTGTACATCAAGTCATTGACCCCAACACATTGAGACTGACCATCTAGCCATGGATGCATGGTTGCATCTCTACAGATCCCATGAATTTCATCAAATCCTAGAATAGTGTGGGTTGAAAAGAACCTCAAAGATCAATTAGTTTCAACCCCCCCTGCCATGGGAAGGTTCGCCAGCCACTAGACAGGGCAGCCAGAGCCACATCCAGCCTTGCCCTGAATGCCTCTATGGATGGGGCATCAACAACCTTTCTGGTTCCAGTGTGTCACCACCCTCTGAGTGAAAAACTTCTTCCTGACATCTAACCTAAATCTTCCCTGTCTTAGTTTAAAACCATTTCTCTTTGTTCTATCACCATCAACCCATGTAAACAGTCATTTCCCCTCCTATTTATTTGTTCCCTTCAAGTACAGGAAGGCCACAATGAGTTCTCCCCAGAGCCTTCTATTCCCCAAGCTAAGCAAGCTCGGTTCCCTCATCCTTTTGACAAAGGAGAGATGCTCCAGTCCTCTGATCATCTCAGTGTTCCTCCTCTGGACTCATTCTAATTGTTCTGTAACTTTCTTGTGCCAAGGGCCCCAGATCTGGATGCAGAAATTCAGATAAGGCCTCGCAAAAACTGAGTAGAGAGGGACAGTTACCTCCCTCTCCCTGCTGACCACCCCTTTTTTAATAAAGCCCAGGATATAGTAGGTCTTCCAGGCTGCAAGTGTGCTCTGCTGGTTCATGTCCAGCTTCTTGTCCACCTGGATTGCCAAGTCCTGCTCCGCAGTGCTGCTCTTCAGGAATTCTTTCCTGAGTCTGTGTAAATACATGGGATTGCCCCAGCCCAAATGCAACACCTTACACTTCCTAGCCAAAGCTTCATATTTAGTTATTTAGTTCTCAGATGAGTACCTACCACTATGCCTTGAGAGGTGGGTGCCATTGATCTGTTCAGATGATCACTGGATGATCCTGGTGACTGGGTTATGTGTACCTCAAGTCTTCCACAGGGCCAGAATTGCCTTTCTATTGAGGAAACAGACTCTCTTTGTGTTAACTGCTCCATCATAATCCATTTGTCCATCCTGGTGGCAACACTCCACAGAGCTACCTTCTGTATATGTAGGAAGTTGGAATAGTTCTGCGTTTGCTCACAGCTCCTCAGCCACTTTCTTGAGCTGCCCACTCCTGGCAAGTCACTGTATTCCCTTGCTGTCTGCCAGGCAAAAGAAACCTCCCAGTGTGATGCTACCCCCTGCTTCACTGCATAATGTGCTAATATTAGAGCTCATCACCTCTGCAAGTGACAGCATGAATGAACTTATTTTTGTAGGGTAGAACCAATATGAATTTACTATCTTATTTTTACAAATCTTATACAGAAAGATAATCTTCTGAGAGTAGGAATTATGTTGTGTTATATAAAATTCTAAATTGACACATTGTCTTTTGCTATGTGAAAAAAAATCTAAGATATGTATTAATCTTCTCACAAAATTATACAATTATATCAGATAATACATAAAATGCGTTATTCAGAAATTTGCTCAAGATCATACTTAGTGATATCAGCGGCTAAACATGTGAGAACAGTATATCTGTAAACTGTATGGCAAAAAGCAATGGAATATTAAATGCATAAATTTGCATGTGTGCCAGTTAACAGGAGCAGGGATCAAACATCAATTCTTCAAGGCAGAGAAAGCAACATTTTTAATCCTGTCCTGCTCATGAGGCAAAATAGAAATTAAAATAAAGAATACTTCTCTTGAGATGCTTCAGTATTTGTGATTAGACTCTTGATTATGTCACTATGCCTCTTTACAAAAAAGCACTGCCAGCAATTTTCCATTTGATGCATTGTGGAATAATATAGAACAGCAGCAGAATTTTTTTTCCCTTTGTTCCTATGGAAATAAAAGGGAGCAGAGATCTCCTGAAGAAAGGTATGTCAAAATCTTCCTCCATTTTCACCCTAATTCTTTTTTAAAAAATATGTGGTTAGTACTCCTCAGTCCCTGGGAGTCAGAGGGGCTCATGAGAATTTTAATTTTAGTGGTTTTCATAAGGTGAAATAATCCTGTGGAAGGATTGTGAGTTTAAAAGAAAGTTTCCTGTAGAAAAGTGGAGGTTAGTTCTGAACCACTGTTTAATTAAAAAAGGAGATTTCACAGCATATCATTATGAAGTTAATTCCAGCCTGTACTCTGAAGGTGGATAGACAGTTGAAAAGTTTCCATCTACTTTTATTGGAAGGTTCTCTGTATTAATTTCACTAATGATTTGCACATTTTCTGAACTAATTTATCACCTCTGTCTGTTCGTCCTGGTGCTAGTAAAAATATCTATGAACAAGATCACTAGACATAGAGACTTCAGTTGTGTTGTTTTCTTATCCTTCCTTTGTCCTTTATGTTTAGTCCAGGAATTGCAGGAAAAAAAAATCACAGAAGCTATAAATTATATTGAACTGATGCATTTGCAAGTAGGATTAGAGTAAAAAGTAACTCCTTTAATTAGTTTATCAGTACTCATATACCTTTAACATAAACTAATTGAAATACTTCACACAATTCAGAAGTTTAAGAGTGTATGATAAAACTAAGAGCAATAAACAGCATGGGCTTAGAAAGAACAATTCAAACTATATCTTTTTCAGTAATTTTCCAAAACTAAAGAGCATAAAGAATACATAAGTACGAAAATGCATGTTTTGTATGTCTGGGCTTTAGTGAAATTTAATAACATCTCTGTCCATTCATAGATAAATAAATTTAAATGGCCTAGTATAGCTTTCTTATTATAAGGTCTGAAACTCATCTGGGTAGCTGCCAAGAGAGGAATAGTAGCTAATATAATATCAAGGTCATTGGGAAGGACTACGGGTCAGTGTTGAGAAAATAACTTTACTTAAAAAAATAAGCTAGTTACATTTCATTGATTAAAACTAATTCCATTGCAGAGAGAGCTATTTAAATATCACTTCTTGCTGTTAGTTTTACTGAGGAACTGATTTAGAGAAGGATTTAAGAGGAAACTAAAATCCCATGATTAAACCTTCAGAGAAGGTGTCTCAGTATGGAAAATCAAATTATCTTAGATGTACTGAAGCAATTTTACATATAATAGAAATCATGAAGTTTCTAATTTTTGGTGAGAAAGCTATCACAAAGAGTGGGTTTATAGTGAATGGCAATAACACATTTTAATTAAAACCACATCCAAGCATTATAGTGAAGTTGTCTCCTTGTGGCTAGAGCAAAAGCCAAGTGACAGAAGTTCTGATTAAAAAACAATGTTTGTAGTCAATATTGATTATCGTTGGCATATGAACTTAATTATCCACATAATACAATAACATATTATAAGTGAAACAGAGAAATTCTCCCTTCTCATTTAGTTAAATATTTCATTTTAATACAAGACTAATGGTACAAAAAAGAGCCATGATCAATGTAAGGATGATATAAAAGCAAATAAAATCAGTGTTAAAGCCATGGTAGCTCAAATGAATTAACAGTTGTTTTGATTTTCTTGATTTTTTTTTTTTTTTGTGTGTGTGTGTTAGTTGTGGTTAACATTTAATTGTACTTCATATTTTGAATTCAGGTGGGAAAATGTTATGAAAAATAAGTGAATGTAGTTCACTGCTTCTCTGAATTCATTTTTCCTTCACGCTTATATCAGTTTGGCTTCTAAAGAACCAGAAATAGGTGATACGACATACACCAATCCAATATCCACATAGGAAGTTAGCAAGTAGACTGTTTTCTCAAGACAGTTTGCTCAAGACAGTTTGGTGTCTGTCAGTGCACAAAGCTGGTATATAAAGCACAGTGGTGTTTAGCATTACACTAGTTGTTTCAACATTACCCACTTATTTTTCACTCTGATATTCAATATGCACTCAGATAGTTTGACTCCAAATTAAATGATGAATGAAAAAAAAAAACTTCAAATCAATGAACTACTGTCTGTATTTCTCAAGAAATATCGCCTTCTTTAAGTTTCCTTGCTTATTTGACTATATAAATTTTATTTTGTTTTTATCTTTATTTTTGTGGCATATGTAGGAGATAAAATATTTTGAATTCCTTACTTGAATTTGTATTTTTTATTTTATTAAGTCCATTAAAATGATTTGTCTTTGTTAAGGTTTATTTTTTTTCTTATTTTTTTTTTCAAGGTAATTATGTAAGTGTTTTAGACTGGAGGAAAATAATTAAATTTACATCACATCATTTCCTATTGGCCTTTGGAGAAATATTGACTGCATATAGATTAAGACTTGATTTGCTTTTAGCTTTTTGGCTTTAAGTAAAAATAGTATGGAAGTACTCATTTAGCTCAGATATGAACTGCCTATGAAAATCGTACATCTGTTCATCTTGGTGGAGGCAGTCTCGAGACATGAATTTGTCATCCTCATCCTAGACAATCTCTTGGGTGGGCCTTCCTCACTCACCTACTCTTCAGGTTCCAGAGTCTCAAACCTATCATGCAGGGACACACTGAGAATCAGGATAGGTTCAGGCAGGGATTCCTGTAATAGCAAGCTGGGACCAGAACTGTCACACTGCTGAGCAGGCGCTCTGTCTAAGTAACTACAGTCTTTTTGACCAAAACTTTCTGCCCCCTGGAAACCATTGTCAGATTTGTTGCCTGGGAGTCAGCCAATAGGTGAGCTGATCTTCTGAGTGGAGTGTGATACTCTGTCCTCCTGCTCACCTTCCTGCTTGCTTGTCCTGCACCAGCTGTTCATGTCATTCCCTGTTTGCCCATCATGTTCATTGCACTCCTGGCTTGCTGTACTCCCTGGTGTCTGGTTTTATACAAGCATGGGAATTCGTCCGCTGTCACCTGAAGCTTCACCAACACCGTGTCAGCACCTTCACATCTTAGAGGCTCCCTCACTAACCAGCGGTCTTTGTAACAGTGTTTTGCAGTAGTTATATCTTTATGTGAAGTGTCCCTGGTTATGAGCCTCCTCTATGAAGCTGATCCTCATATAGTTCATTGAATAAGTAAGTTTTTAATAGGTGATGAATTTACCACAGAAAAAAATGCTCTTGGAAGGTTTTGCTGTTGCAGCAAATCTGTCAATAAGGACTTCTGATGTGTTTTTAACTACTTAAAAATAACTTGAAAATGAGAATGAATGTTTAAATGTTCTGGTAGATATAATAATAATAAAGATATAATAATAAAATAGATATAGTAACAAAAATATAATAATAAATATAGATATAATAATATAGATAAAAGTCTTATTTTAATACACTTTGAAACACTGGTTCTTTTAGTATACTGATCTTATATACTGTATTTTATAGTGCTATATTACATATTACATTAAAAAGTAAACATATAAATTTAAGAGAAGGATCACCAATGATTTCCAGTGGAATGCATCTGAATCTTGTTGCAATACTGGAAAACATTCAACCTACACTCAAGAGAAAAAAGATCCACAGAAAAAACAGTTTCTTCAGAATTATTTGCATGATGTTTCAATTTGAAATTGACTTTAGAATGGTGTGCCCAATATAAATTAAATAATATATGCAGTATGGAATACAAAAAGATTTTTCAGAAGACTGTATTGTTAAATTCAGTGATCCCACTATGGTTTGGTTTTACCATAAACATTTAAAGGAGGTATCTCTAGCAATGTATTTTTAATTGGGAACTATCTTCTCTCAATTCTCAAAACAGTATGTTTAATACATAGAATCATGAACCGTAGAACCCTTAGAGTTGGAAGGGACCTCCAAGGGCCATCTAGTCCATCTCCTCTGCAATGAACAGTGACACCAGCTGTACCAGGTGGCCCAGGTTGTCCAGCCTTGCCTTGACAGTCTCCAGGGATGGGGAATCAACCAGAGCACTGGTTAAACTGTTCCAGTGCCTCACCATCCTCACTGTAAAAGTTATTTTCTTTGTACCTAACCTAAATCTACCCTCCCTGAGCCTGAAGCCATTTCCCCTTGATCTAACACCACAGACACCACTGAAGAGCCTCTCCCTTTCTTTACTGTAATTCTCCTGCAGATACTGAAAGGCCACCATCAGGTTACATCACAGCCTTCACTTCTTCCAACTAAAGAGCCCCATCTCTCTCAGCCTGTCCTCAAAGGGAAAGTGTTCTATTCCATGGATCATTAATCATGTCAGAGGCTTAACAGTATGCTTTAAATATAAAAACAGAAATAGTTTTATAATGCATTCAAAATATTTGAGTTCTACAATTCTCAGTGCTTATCTGAAAGAGAAAACTAGTTTAGCTTACCTCCTTGAATTCTGTTTCCATAAAATTTACTTCCAACAAAGCACCTTCTTTCATCTCAATATTATACATAAAGAAATTTATTGATCAAGATGAGATTTTTTTTTTTTTGCATTTCTACTCTGAAAATTAATCTATGGTAAAAATAGGTGCAGAAAATATGTTTTTTAATATATACAGGCAAATACTTTCGATGAGAAAACTGGAGAATATTATATCAGTTACAGCACTCACAGTGAAATTATGATTCTAGACTTACATGTATGGAGGACAGTTGATCCTTGTTTAGATTCTAAACTTCACAGAATCTTTTGAGGTCCTTTCCATATTTCTTTTCAACAACTGAGGTAAATTGTGACAAATTGCATTCTGGAATTAC
Source organism: Oreortyx pictus (assembly GCA_036925125.1). Classification (NCBI taxonomy): domain Eukaryota; kingdom Metazoa; phylum Chordata; class Aves; order Galliformes; family Odontophoridae; genus Oreortyx; species Oreortyx pictus. Next base: position 10,289,477 of record JAUPFR010000004.1, read on the forward strand.
AATTTCATGTAATTCCTATAATTTGGAGATTAACATTTAAAACAGGTATTTGATCAATGCTTAAATTATTCCCAGAATTCTACCAAGGAAACAAGTCCAAGTTAATTAACCATTCAACAGCTGGTTTCAAGTTATATTTTTGTTATTGTTTGGATTTTTTTTTCTCTTTTTGCTTTACTCTAACTGCAGTCCTTCATATCCAGACTGCAATTAGAATGTATTGAGAAAGTATGTGTTAAGACAGATTTCACAGATATACAAGGGCCTTAAAGTGTCAGATGTTTCGAGTCGTATTCTGATGATTAAATAAGAAGAAAAAGAGGTCTGAAATTGCAAGCTCACTAAAAGCAGTCTGTATTCACAGTGGACTTTTTTTGTGTCCCTGAAGAACTATTCATTCCTGAATTCCTCAATGCCTCATACTACTGAAATCAGTGATTAATGCCACAGCTAATTCTGGATCCATAGGAAATGTCAGAGAGTCAAATGCAAGCATATTTCTGCGACAGGTGATGTTAATCTTTTGGTAAATTTTGTTTTTAAATACAGAAGGATATCAGAAATAGTGTTTCTAACAGTTCTGAAATCTGCAGAGCACAATAATGTATGGTATAAACAGCATGTTTGTGCACAAACTTTTACAAGGAATGCAACTTCTATTATTATTATTATTATCTTTTTAGAAATCTGGATATAAGAAATTATAAAATGAATTGTCATTGCCATGACAAAAGAATATATATATATATTCTTTTTTTTCCAAACAACTTTTGACTTGTTTTTGTATGTTTTCTTATAGGGTTAACTCATCTATTTTATATTCAATAGTCTGACACTTTCCCCACTATACAGTTGGGTTTTTTTTTGTTTTTTTTTTTTTTAAGATAAGACAAAGTGCATACTGTCTTTCTGAAATCAGAATGCAAACCAACCATTAAAAAATTAATGCTAGTTTGAAAAATGGGGCAAACTTGGCTTGTCATTCAGCTTGTAGCAATGTCATTATGAACTTTCAGCAAAAGACAGTAATTAACCGACAGGAGCATGTATCAAATGATAATCAAAATTATTTTGTCATAAGAATGTTTTTGCAACTTGGAATTCTAGCATGTATTTTTGTTGCTGTTGTTTTGTTTCTTTTTTGCTTGTTTCTGATGGTTCTTTGAGACATATTTTGATTATTATTACAATTTTACTATATATTTTCTTACATATATGCTCTGGTTATTTTATATTAGAAAATCATCATGCCCAACATTTCATATGATTTTTCAATTTTGTATGATTTTAGAATTGATTTAGTTAGCATTACACTTTTGAAAGAATGAAGAAAGTAGCACTGAATAGGACTGTTCTCTTTCTCAAAACTAATGAGAAATGTGGACATTTGGAGTCAAGTATTCTTTGTGAAACTGAACTTACAGGTCTAATATCTTCTTAACAGATTCTTTCACAAAACCCTTGATTCTAAAGTGATGTATTTCTTATTTTATACTGCCACAGATATCAGCATACAAAACAATGAAGACAACTGGAAAAGGCAGAGAACCCCAGGACAGAAAGACATTTGTCATTAGACATTATTTGAATTTTGCATGAATTTATACACAAGTAGGACTGAAGTTTCCCTAACATTTCTATTCATTTCAAAAATGAGAAACATATGCTACAGTTAGTCTTTCATTTTATCAATAAGTGAGATTAACAATATTAGCTATTGTTCTGCTGTGGATGTAAGAAGAGGTTTGGATCTCAAGTCTGAATCTCAAGTTTAGATCTCAATTTCGCTATCAACTCAGATATTAAATCTGTTCCATATTTAAATTTATTTAAAGACATTTCTTTCTTAAAGACAGGTACTACAGGTCTACCTCTCAATGGCCAAACTATAATCAGTGTAGTTTGAAGTAGATAAGAGTCTTAAAATAGATCAAAATTTTCCTTTATTTTTATTAAGACTTTTAGGTGCTATCCATTCATCAAAAATTTCAAATAGAAAAATTTAGAAAATAACTGATGACCGTGAAATAAGTTTTAATTCAGTGACTTCTAACTGATGTTTAAATAAATGTCAATTATAATGAACGCTCTGACCATTTAAAGTCTCACTAGAGGTACAAAAAGTCATACAGAACCAGAAGCCTTGATAGCCAGACATCTACAGTACTCAATTGCTCCTCATTTCTTAAAACTCTTTTAAGCAACTAATTACTTGGAATGAAGAATATCTCTTACTATTCATATAATCTTAAACATGATATGTAAGCCTGGATGATCATTTTAGAGGAAACACTATTCATGGAAGAACATGTTTTTCTACTTTTTCTGAATCTACTTAAAGCAAAAAGAAAGTAAATATTTGTATGGATGCAGTGACTTGAATGTTTCTTTCATAATCCCCTTTTTACATGTGGCACTGTGAGAACAGAGAAGGTCTGTGGGAAAGAGGGTTTGCAAGACTGGTTTCTGTAATTGGCTTCTCAATATGTCTGATTGCTTGAATGACCGAGCAGTCATGAGGGTGCCTATAACTCTTGTTCACATTAAAGAGATTTATGTTGTGCATCCAACAACCAATAGGTCCCTTGTGGTTCTGTCCTGACCTCTGATTTTAGAAAGCAGTGACCATATTCTGAATAGAAGCTGTACTCTGCTTTTCAGTGACATTAATTTTTCACCATCATAACAGCACTTGGAAGTTCTGCTAAAGATACAGCATTTAGTTGTCACCATGTCTCAGACTCCTGCTCTTATAATATGAGTGATTTATTTTTTTTTTTAAATATACACATTTACAGATAGATTTCAGCTTTTAATGAGTATTTTTCCTATTATTGAACAGAAATAGACAGTTAGTTGTAATGGGTTACCTGGGAGAAAGACAGAAAAATTGTGTAAGAAGCTAGGGAGCAAGTTAAGAAAGCTCAAGTGCTAATAGGAATGAATTTAGTAACAAATGTCAAGGGCAGAGATTTTATAAGTGTATCAGTGATTAGAGGGATAACTAGGAAAAATGTGGGTCTTCCCTAGAAGGAAACATGTGAAATCATACGGGATAAGAAAAAGCTGTACTCAAGTTTCAGTTTTTTGCCTTGACTCTTCTCTAGCAAGTTCTGTAGCCACACTACCAAAATCACAGAAGGCAAAGGCAGAAACTGGAAGAATTAAGAAAACTGCTCACTGCAAGAGAAACTCAGAATCACTGAATGGAGAATCACAGATCCATGGGGCCTGGAAGGGTTCTCTGTAGATCATCCAGTCAAACTCCCCTGCTAAAATAGTTTCCCTAAAGTAGATCTCACAGGAAAGCATCCAAGCTTGTTTGTCCCTCCCTCTCTGCCACTCTCTGTGAAGCTTGTTCCAGTGCTGTGTCATCCTTGAAGTAGTGAAGTTTATTCTCATAATCATATGGAGTTTTCTATATTCCAGTTTGCTCCCATTGCCCCTTTTTCTGTTTCTGAGCCTGTCCCCATGTCTTTAAGGTATTTATAAGCACTGATAAGATCCCCTCTCAGTCTTCTCCAGGCTGCTGAGCAGTCCCAGGTCTCTCAGCCTTTCGTCATAAGATCTCTGCTGGACTCTCTAAAATCTTCCCGTACTTCTTGAACTGAACCACACCACCCAGGAGAACATAAGGTTCAAGACAGTTTAAGAAACCTGAAGTTGCACAAGTCTGTGGAACCTGATGAAAAGCAATCAAGGGATCCTGGCATACTTTATCCTACTGGATAACGTTGCCATGTGGCTTACTTTCTTTTCCTTTTTTTTTTTTTTTCCTATTAATTTTAACCAGACTGAGAGTAAAATGATAACTGTTCTTCTGCTTACTAAATAACTTACCCCATTCTACAGGGAAACAACTTTGGCCCTCTTATTCAAACCAGTTACTGTGATGGGTACTGAAATAAACTCTCTTGACAGCCAAGGGTAGGTTCCAACTTCAGTATATTAAGTTGGGCTGTTCCAAAGGAAATTAACTAGACTATGGAAGGTATAAGGGCAGAGGGTGGACTTCACTGGGACTGAACTGGCTTCTATTGAAGTTGTCTAGCAGGGCAGAAGTAACTTGGTATTTAGTGTAGATGGGAACCTTGTAACAGTTAACTGTATGTTATTAAAGATATAGAACTTGTGATTTTTTTAAAAGTAGAGATTTTTGGGGGACATGAAGGAAAATTAAACTAGAAAAAACATGCAAGTATGCTGCAACATGCCTAAGCACTGGTTTCGGTTCATAATGAGGAAGGCCAATTCAGGCAACTATCATTTTCTTTTCACACACTCCTTTCAAAAATTTTGTTTAGAAATAATATTCATGTAAAATAGTTTCGTAATTAAAACATGACTTAGTTTGAAATTCTCTTTTTAAAGGTGATTTGCAGTGATTTTAAATAATTCAATATTAACGTTCATTTTCATTCTACCTGGATCTACATGCAGAAGGGTATGAGTAGAAATTAATGAGCAGATTTCCCAAATTGATACTTCATCATTCACTAAAGTCATTCAGTCTATGACTATTGCCAGATTACTGACAATCCTTTGGTAAAAAAAGGCTGAATAATAAGTTTGATTGCTTGTTCTATTTTGCTGAACTTTCTAAGTAATAAAAACTAAATAATTTCTAGTCAAATGAAAGAGGTTCTATGCTTGACTGAAACCAACAAAATAAGTATTTATTAATTCAGATCAATTACAATGAAAGCATTGGGAAAAACAAACAAACAAACAAAAAATGAAAGTGAAATTATGAACTATACCCATTTTTAGTACATTTTAAAATTAATTATACAGTAAAAAGAAGTCTGAGGAAGTATTTCTATGAAAACAATTGGCTACCCAACAGGGCTTTTATATTTCCGACACTCTAATAGATCAATATCCACAGAGTTTATGAAAAAAATTACACTCTACATATTGCAGAACTCTTAACATACTTTGTATTTCTACAGCACAGATTTACAGCTAGCAATCCCAGAACTCAGAGCTGAAGAAAGTGTACATACAGATGTACACCTTCTTCCTAGTAATCTTATTTGCATTCACTTTGCGTATCTTTTATTTTATTGCTACCTCAACTGTTGCTTTTCTGATAAAATATTGTTGTCATCCTATTCTAACTGATGGATTTAAAAAAATGCTTTAAAAATGCTTTACCAATGAGCAGTTAAACAAATCAATTTTAATACAATCATATCATAGAATCATAGAATCGTACAATGACCTGGGTTGAAAAGGATCTCAAAGATCATCTAGTTTCAACCCCCCTGCCTTGGACAGTTGCCATCCACTAGTCCAGGTAGCCCAGAGCCACATCCAGCATTGCCCTGAGTGCCCCCAGTGATGGGGCATCCACAATGTCTCAGGGCATGCTGTTCCTGTGCATCATCACCCTCCAAGTGAAAAACTTCTTCCAAAAATCTAACCTGAATCTCCCGTCTTAGTTTAAAACCACTCTGCCTTGTCCTATCACTACCAACACACATAAACAGACATTCCCCCTTCTGTTTACACAGGAGTATTGGAAGGCCACGACGAGTCCAACTTCTCATTCACGTGGACCCCTGAGTTCTTCTCCACAAGGTTGATCTCAAGGAATTCTTCCTCCAGCCTATGAGTGGTGGTTAGTTCCTTGTATGGTTAAATAGCAACACTGACCTTATCTTGCAATAAAATTTATAAAGCCACATAATTCCAATATCTCTTCAAGATTATAACCCAGAAGAAGGTTATTGTCATGGTTTTGTGATTTTTGTTATCAGTATTCTACAACATGACATGGAAGGCACTGGGAGTTAAAGAGTTAATGCTTCAGTTCCATGGACTGCTGAATTTTCAGGTACCTGGCTCTCAGAAGAAAACTACATACCCCAGTGGAGTTTGCATTCCCGTTTTCCACCCCGAGGAAAAGATAAAACTGCATGCAAGTCCCAAGACTTCCTCTTTTGCTGTTCATCTCAACAGTGGATATTCCCTACTCATCACATCTTCAGCAGTAGCAGAAGACCTTTGATTTTCGGACACTCTCTCATTTTATTTATTAGCTTCAATTCCAATTATACCGTATTATACTGCATTATTTTGCATTCCAGTATCTTGGGGGTTTGAAAAATACTTTTGTACTTTTGTCTTAAATTACTTTGCGTTAAAATAACAAACAAACAAACAAACAAAAAAAAAAAAAAAAAAAACTTTGGCAAAATCTTTCACTCTAATTCCACAAAGATTACTTAATTTACTATAGGAGCACTGGAGATTATGGCCTAACTAAGGCTTCTAGCATATGCTTTTTTATTTACTGAGTGGCTACTTAATTATTTCCAATATGTTCCTCTAAGTACCTCATTAATTAACTTTAAACTTCTAAATTGAAGCTGAGATGTGAAAACCTGTATCATTTCATTGCCTTCTTTGCCTAAAGGGCTTTTGAATTTTAATACTGTGTACAATGTCCCAAGGCATTATTCTAGCATTATTATGCACATTATACAATATTGCAAAAGCAGATAATGAGACATGTTAAACAGTGACTAAATATTTAAATAAACATATTTCAGTAAATAGCGCAGTTGTTGCAATATCTACTTTGTTGACATATCTATTGATTATATCAGCTCATTCATTTACTGAAATATATAATAGGGATATTTTCATTCTAATACGATTTTCTTTAAAATTCTTATGGGTTGCAAGATAAAATGATTTTCTGGTTTCAAAAAGCTATCCAAATAAATCAATGTAGATATCTCACATGTGGAATTTTGAGCAGTTTTTAAGTGAAAGCTAACAGTTTCAGAAATTTATTCTAAAATTTATGTTGTTTCATTAAAAATCACAAAATAATACACGTAAGAGACAGTTATTATAGCTAAAGAAATAATGAGGTATACATTGAAAATACACTTGTGGTATCACTGATTGTAATTTAAGATATCTGAATTAGTACATAATACTAGAACTGGAGTAAATATCTCTTTAACTTGGTGACAGGGTAGCAGACAATAGAGAAGGATATTTCTATTTCATTCTCCTGTTATTATTTGAACATTTTATGTTGAAGTTTTACGTTTCTCTCTCTTCTAAAATGCATATCACCATGAGATGAGACATTATCTAACCAAGAACTGTCTGCAAAAATCTCATATCCTGAATTTATTTTCTACCATAAATAACCAACTCTCACGCCCTTTAATCTTACCTAGTTTGTCATTTCATTCAAATCATTTCCTTCTGAAAAAGGTTTAGAATTACAGAATGACTGTAGAGTGCTGACTTTTGCAATATTATTATACATCTTCTTCCAGTGTCTCACATACAAATAAAATATCTAAAAGCATACTCTAGGGTTTCATCACATAAGTAAGTACGATTGCATTGTCTTAAAACTCTATTTACATTAGCAGATACTGAAGCACTGAAAGATAAAAAAAAAGTGTGTGGATGGAAAACAATGTGCAGTACTATTTTTTTTTCTCTCTCTCTCTATGTATATACGTACATATATATTTTTTTCTGCCGGCTTACTCTTGTCCATTCCTTGTTTGAGTATGCAGGATTTTTCATTATAGCAGTGTTTTACTTCACTGTTTCTAACACTTTCAATGTGAACCAAACATACTGAAGAGAGCCCACAGGGAGGTTCTTACATTATTTCCTCCTCTTCTTTCTCTCACCATCTCTGTCCTTCTTATGAAATGCTGGAAGAAGCAAGTTAAAAAGCCCGCTACGCTGGAAATGAAAGTCATTCAGAACCTGAGGTCCAAACACTATATGTTTTAGATAACAGGTTGATTATCAAATAGTGCATAGTTTTTAAGAATATTGGCAATAATCTAGGAGGAGGGAATTCTCAAGCCAGAAGATATTTAAACCTGTAGTATCTTACATTTGCACTTATTTTCCTAATTCTTACTTGGCCATCTCCTAGACTCATAAATGCTTACTACAGGCATTTACAGTGTCCAATAGTACATTATTCCACTTTTTTTTTTTATTTTTAATCATGAAATCTGACAAAATCTAATGTTTTCACTGGCTTTTGCTGCAATAGTTGTGTTATGGGGCTATTCAGATTGTCTTTCAATTTTTAGCCTAAATATGCAACAATTACTGCATGGACAGAAAATTCATAGCATGCAGATGTCAAGAGGGTATTTTCCTGTCTTGTGACAGTTAGGTAATGGCAAACCCCTGTAACAAAGCCATTTGAGAATCATTATGATGTGAACTCTTTGAATATCTTTTCTTGTTGTACGGCAAATGCAGATATACTATCATAAAAAGATCTGAGACTGTCTTGAGTGAATGATCAGTGGCAGATGAGCTTAAACATCCTGATAAGCTTCAAAATAATCACAAGGGCTATGATATTTCTAAGAAATATCGGCTACTACATTTCACCAGTGTTTCTCCCTAGAAAGCACATTACCAAAATCAAATGTTTTAAGAAAAAGATTAAAGATCTGATGAAACTTCTTGCAAAATTGTGCAGGTGCTTTTGATTCTGAGAGGGAAGAAATAGTTTTCTTTTTCTATTTTGTTCAATTTATTTATTTATTTATTTTTCACTATTGACTCAAGTTGAAAAATCTTGTATAACTCCCTCAGCTTCAAAAGGTAGGGTAAGAGGTAATGGCCTTCAGTTGGATTTGGATTGGGTGTTAGGAAACATTTCTTCTCCCAAAGAAAGTAAATATATTGAACTAGGCTGTCCAGGAAGGTGCTGGATGCAAATGTCTACAGAGGTTTTCAAGAAAAGTCTGTAAGTGGCATCAAGGGACATGGTTTAGTGTGTGTGGTAGTGACAGGTGGATGATTGGACTATGTGATGTTAGTTGTCTTTTCCAACCTTGATTATTCTGAGTTTATCATTCTATTTATCCATATTTCTTCCCTATTGCTTCATCCTCCTGTTCTGCTACTGTTGCATCAAATTCTAAGTTCCTGAGAGCTTTGGTCTCCTGCAGACCCACCCTTTGACTGTTGCTGAATGCAGCTAATTCCACATGGAGTGTCTTGTGCTGAAGTTGTAATTTCCTGAAAGCATTGTTTGTCCCAAAGACTTCTGAGAAAGCTGCAGGAAGAGAATTTCTGAATGTCAGAGAACTCTGTGGACAAATATCCAAGGACAAACTGTCTGAAATTTGCATGCTTTTGAAGAAAGCAGCTGTTGGTTGGACGACTCATTCCTTGAATTTCATGTACTAACATGAAAGCAGTCCTAACTCTGAGCTTAGAAATAACTTCAGATCTGAAGACTGGAAATTCAAGCAAAGCAGTTATGAATAAATTACAGTAATGCTGTCACTGATATTTTAAGCTGTCCAGTAATATACTGAACTTTCTTGGTGCATAGTGAAGAAAAAACAAATTTAATCCAATTGCAATGGTTTTTAAGAGAAAAAGGAAACAGACAAAAAGGCGTGAGAATCACTGTGCGTAAACTGTACAGTATATGGATCTCCCTTGCAAATAATTCTATTCCCATACGCACTTTCACTGACTAATAAGCCTCAACTGTTTCCACTATCATCTCAGAGAAATTGAAGACCATGACAGCAAGTAAAGGAATCTCCTGAATTCCAGTGTGGCAGGGCATAACCCTTAAGACAGTAAGACAATGTAGATATTTGAATGTAGAAATTCAGGCATTATAAATCGCTCTAATCCCAATACACATACTCTGATGAATTATATTTAATTTTATCGTGCTCTTATTTAGAAATACTTCTGAGTAATTCTCATCTTTGTTGCTCTCCTTAGATGGGAGACTATGAGTAATACATTTATACAAGAGGTTTACCCATCTTCTCTTCTCTTGCTTTACTGTTCTCTCCCACTGAAGATATCTTTGGCATGAGAATCTTGGAAAATTAGGAGTTACAGTTTTCAGCTGTTGATTTGACTGTTTTGATTTTTCAGGTGAAAGCAATGTTCTTCTGTCATATTTGTTCAGGAAACTTCAAGAGATATGATGAATATCCTAATATTTAACAATAAGTCTCAGAGATCTTTGCTTAGCAGAACAAAAATGTTGAATTGTTTTTTGTTGTTTTGTTTTTGTGTTTTTTTTTCAGATGTATTTATTACAACTTCATAGTTTTTTAAGCTTCCTTTTGTTTTGTTCTGATTTTATTTTTTTTTTTTTTTTTGGGGGGGGGGGTGGGGTTTGGATTAAAGCATTTGAATTGGAGGGAACATATGATGAACATCTAGTCCAACTCCTCTGCAATGAAAAATTACATCTACACCTAGATTAGGTTGCTCAGAACATCCCCAGGGACAAGACATCCAGCACATCTCTGGGTAATCTTTTCTAGTGCCTCACCACCATCACTATAGAAGGTCTTTTCCTTATATCCAATCTAAATCTCACCTTTTTTAGTTTGAAACTATTTCCCTTTGTCTTATCACAACAGACTCGGCTGAAGAGTCTTTCCTTTCTTATTAGCCTCCTTAAACAAATTGAAAAGTTGCTATCAGGAATCTCCAGAGCCTTCTCTTCTCCTGGCTGAACAGCACCAAATATTTCAGCCTGTACTTTTAGGAGAGCCACTCCTAGGATGACATTTTTGCCCTCCTCTGGACACACTCCAAATAGATGCATGTCTCTCCTGCATTAAGGATTCCACATCTGAATGCAGTACTCCAGGTGAAGTCTCACCAATGCAGAGTAGAGGGGAATAATCACTTCCTTTGTCCTGCTAATCACACTTCTTTTGATGCAGTCCGGGATACAGCTGTCTTTCTGGACTGTGAGCTTATATTAAATACTGGAGTTTGACATGATCAAGGTACAAGTCCTTGCACCTGGATTTCTTGAATCTCATGAGACTAAGCCCACTGTCTGAGCATTTCTATGTTCCTCTGGATGGCATCTCATCCCTTGGACATGCTGACTGCACATTACAGCTTGAAGTCATCACCGAACTTCTTGAAGGTGTGCTTGACCCCACTGTCAGTGTCACTGATGAAGATATTAAAGACCATTTGTCCCAGTACTGATCCCTGAAGGACCAGTAACTGCCCTCCATACAAACATTTAGTCACTGACCACTTCTCTCTGGATATGATCTTGCAGTCAGTTCCTTGTCCTTTAAACCTTTCACCCATCAAATCTGAACCTTTCCAATTTGGAGAGAAGGATGTTATGGGTACTGTGTTAAAGGTTTTACTGAAGTCCAGATATATAATATCGGTGTCTCTTCCCTTGTCCACATGTGCCATCATAAAAAACCACAAGGTTAGTCAGGCAGGACTTGACATTGGTGAAGTCTCACTGGTTGTCCAGTATCACGTTCGTCTCTTCCATGTGCCATAATGTGGCTTTCAGAAGGATCTGCTCCATGATCTTTCTCAGCACAGAGGTGAGGCTGACAAGTTGGTAGTTACTTCGGTGTCTCAGTTTCATCTGGGATGGAATTGTTTTCTTCAGAGTGCCTGCTATGATGCATCATGTTCTGGTTCTAGGAGAAGAAAAATATTGATGACACACTGACATTTATAGTTGCTGCTAAGTAATGTTGTACAGTGGCAAGACTATTGTCAGTGAAGGGCCCAAGGAGCTGTGATGGAACAGAATTAGGACATCTGACTTAAACTGGGCAAAGGGATATTCCATACCACGTGACACTGAGCAGAAATTTTGAAGGGAGTGAGAGTTCATTTGTTTATCTTTCACTGCTTGAGTGAGAGGCAAGGCATTGATTTTGGGGGCAGTGAGCAATTGCTTGTGTACCTCTTTTTATATATATTCATATATAATATAGATTTTCATAACTATTAAAATTTTCCTTTTCCCTGTTTTAGTAAACAGTTTTAACTCAAGCCTCAAGTTCTACTTTGTTGTTTGTTTATTTATTTTTTTATCTATTCTCTTCTCTATCCCACCGGGAAGAGGGGGGAGTGAGTGGACACCTTTTGGGTGTCTAGCTCTTAGCTTGGTTGAACCACAGCATTAGGTTGCCCTTTCTACCTTTCTGAAAAGTGGATGTGATATTACCTTTTTTTCCAGTCATCAAGGACATGACCTGACCACCATAACTTTTCAAATTATCATTGAGAGTGAAGGAGTAAGCAGGTGTGAATAAAGAGAGGAAGAGAGGTAGAGATAAGAGGTTAAGATAACTAATTCCATGAACAGTGAAGTACAAAGACTAGGTAAGTGACAGTTTCAGGGCTATAAAAATTAGCTGTATGCCTGAAAGCAAATGGACATGCACGATTAGTTAACATCCTACTTGGACAAGCAATACAAAATTGGCTATGAGAATATCAAAATATTTGTGCTTGTAAAATCAGGGATAGCTTTCATCCTTTGAGCGTATTTGATTCAATTAAAGTGTACACTGAGTACATTCTTGGGAGTACAGAACGTAACTTTTTAGGAAGACTCTGGGAGTATTTGTGAGAACTGGAAAACTACAAACATTCTCTGTCATAACTTATAAGCTAAAGAAAATAAGATAGAATATTTAACTACATCGATAGCAAAAGGAAGACTGGGGAGGATGTGGGATCACTGCAGAATGATGTGAGTGCCCTGATAAGAGAATAGACTGAAAAGGCAGTGTTACTGAATGCACTCTTTTCTGAAATATACCCACAGGCTCTAGAGGTCAGAGAGAGTCTGAAGAAAGGAAGACTTTCCCCTGATTGAAGAAGATCTGGTTTAAGATCATCTAGACCAGACATGTTCAATTTGTGGCCCATTGGCTGCTTGCAGCCTGGAACAGCTCACAGTGCTGCTGCAACCATCACTGTGGCACTATCATGATGGTTGCTCTGCCCTAGAAGTGAAACCATCGCTCAGTACCAACAAATGCTTGTTGCACTGTTAATGCTCTCTCAGCTGAAATCGGGGCATGAGGCTCAGTGAAGTGCTAACTGTGAAAAATATGCAGCTGTGCTTTCTATTTTGGCAAAGGAATTTCAGAATAGGTTTCAACATTACCACAAAATCATCACATTTTTTGTTTATATGCAACTCCATTCATGTAAATATATTATTTGTGCATTTTCAAATGGAATGTATAGAGGTGCAATCAAAACTATGATCACGCCATTTAATGAGACCTGTATAAGCCCCGTCTTGCCAGAGAGACATATCTTTCACTTTACATTCATGCCTTATTCGTGCTGTCATTTGATAGTGCATACATTTGTGAATAAATGCTCAAGGATGAAGCATGGGAAGAGTTACATTTCGTCAAAATCTCTGGCAAATTCCTTGGGAACTCACCATGGGAAAATCATGCTTGACCAATCACAGAATCACAGAATTGTAGGGGTTGGAAGGTACCTCCAGAGATCATTGAATCCAACCTCCCTGCCAAAGCAGGCTCCCTTCAGAAGGCTGTCCAGGTAGGCATCTAGGCATATCTTGAATATCTTCAGAGAAGAAGAATCCAAACCTCCCTGGGCAGCCTACTCCAATGCTCCATCAACCTCACCATGAAGAAGTTCTTTTGCATATTCCTACAGATCTTCCTATACTACAGTTCTCCGTATCATCTCTGGAGATATTCAAAACCCCTGGATGCTTTTTGGTGCCGTCTAATTTACAGAACATGCTTAAGCATGGCTTTGACCTCCAGATGCTTCTTCCGACCCATAAATTTTAGTGATTCCATGATTCAGTGAGGATACTATATGTTTTACTATTATTTGAAATACTGCATTTCAACTGGTGCTTTATGGTTTTATGAACAAGCTTGGTCATTTCTATTGACATTTCTTTTTGTTACTGAAGGTGAAATTCATTTGTTATAAAATTAATTTATTAAATTGCATAACTATACAATGGCTGCAATTTAATAAATTTATTTTTCTTACATCCATTTATAAATATCACTGGATGAGGCTATCTATAGAGTACAACAGTACATTTAGTAACTTTGCATATCCAATAAATGTTGTGGATTCACTCCCTTGTTATACAGTGTACCTCTATACAGTTAATTTCCTTCTTCCTTCCTCCCTTCCTCCCTTCCTCCCTTCCTCCCTTCCTCCCTGCCTTCCTGCCTTCCTGCCTTCCTTCCTGCCTTCCCTCCTTCCCTCCTTCCCTCCTTCCTCCTTCCTTCCCTTCCTTCCCTTCCTTCCCTCCTTCCTTCTCTTCCTTCTCTTCCTTTCCTTCCCTCTCTTTTGTTTTAAATAAATAACTTTATCAGCTACTGCTAAATTTAAATTTAATTTTAATTTACTAAATCAGATATTAGAAAGCAAAATAACACAATATAATACAATATAATTGGGATTGAATCTAATAAAACAATTAAAATGAGAGAGTTTGTCCAAAAATCTAATGCCTTGCAGTAATACTGAAGGTAGATGGCTAAGGAGTACACATGCTGCTGGGATGTTCTGAAAGGGGAAAGAGCCTGTGTCTCTTGTTACTTGAATAGTTTTTGTCTTTCCCTCTGAGTGGAAAAATGGAAAAATGCAAAGCAATGCAAATTCCTCTGGGGTACGCAGTTCTTCTCTTCTCAGGCAGGTATACCAGGATCTATTGATGATCCATGGAAATGGATCATTAATTCTTTAATTCTCGGTGCACTGTATGATGTTAAGATGGAAAATACTGATAACAAAAAAAACATAAAACCATGACACAGTCACACTGTATCACTTTATTGCTCGGAAGTGTTAATTTAAACAATTTGTAACATTACCACATTAATATTTATGACAAATTCATGATATTTTACAACCTCTTTCAGACAGAGTTATATATTTATCAGACATTTTTCCAAGGCAGCTATGTTTTTTAATAGCTTAGAATATGAAGTATAATACTTTTTTCCAGTTATATGCTGAAACATTACCAAACCTTAGTAGTTGAACATCTTGCACTGATATTACACAGGTGTGTTACAACCCTGTTCTATCTGCAAAATTAAGTTGGCACCTCAGTAGCATGCAGTGCCAGTGTGTTCTGAACAAGTCAAAGTAGTATCAGATGCTCCACTCTGAGTTCAGAACTGGGCCTTTAATTTCAACTCTTAAGGCAACACTCCCCAGATGAATAATTTCATGAAACAAGAGTAATATTTTACACTCCCAGTCCAAACCAAAGAAAAAAAATACACAGCTACCAAAATCACACAAAGCCAAAACCAAAACTCACACCAGATATTTTTCATAGAACTTTACGTATGTTGAAGAGACAGTTTCAGGGGAAATGAAGATACAGTGTAAACTGTTCAATGTGAATTTGCACATTGTATAAATGCTGCATGATGATGTGATTTCAAGTACAATTCACTAATTCCTCTTGCTCTTGTGTAGTTATGAATTATCACAATGTTTCTATTAAAGCCAAGAGATAATAGAAAGAGATTAGTACAGATGAGAAATCATGCTCCACATGAAAATACATATAGCAGACGGTGTCTACAGACTGCTGTAACTTGTAGTGTTGTGTATGAACTGAAGGTGTTCCAGTAGATAATGAGACAGACCTTGTTATCCAAGCACAAAATAAGTAGTACTGGAAAGTACACTGCAGTTTATAAATAAGGCTTAGCTCACTTGAAGATTTTGTGGTTCATACTTCTATATTGATCCCCAAGTCACCTACAGCCTTGAATGAATAAAGTGTTCTTCAAATATATTGACAAGTTGGAAAAAAAAAAAAAAAGAATAAAAAAGGAAACTGCCTACTGAGAAAACTGTAGGATAATTTTAGATAGGAAGTATGAAATAAAACAATTACCTTATTTTACCTTGGCTTCTTGAGGAAAATGTCTCACATTGATGTTTTGTATATCTGTGTTCTCCAGTAACTTTAGACAGTAGTCTATGTCAGCCACATTTGACAGAAGAAGAGAGAGATTTCAAAATGACTGTAGTTTTTGTGTTAGCAACTGCATACTTCACAGAAAAGTGAAACCTAAATGAGTGCTTGCCTCCTGGTGCTGAAAAGGAAAGGTTATTATGTGAGTCTGTAGCAAGCTGATTGGTAAGCAAATATGTACCAGCCTGTCACTTTACAGTGAAACCAAGCCTCTGGACAGCCAGAAGGCAGAGGTAAATGTTGACGGCATTTTGGAAAACAGTTCCAGTGCTGGTGAGGCTGGGAGTACTGCAGCAGAAAAGATAGCTGGTTATGGAGAGGGTGTGTACAGGACACTGTATGAAGTGTATGAGTAGATGGTGACAGAAGTGGCATAAAAATGTATACCATAGTTCTTCATCAAAAGTCAGATATTGAATAGCCTTTAGGAATACCTGCACTGACTGCTTCCCTAAAATGCCTGTTTACTAATGCGTGCAGCAGGGGAAATAAACAGGAAGAGTTAGTGGTCTGCGTGAGGTCACAAGGCCACAATCTCATAGTGAGGAGACGTGGTGGGACAGCTCACATGACTGGAATGCTCTCATGGATGGCTACGAGCTTTTTAGGAAAGTGGCATGACTTTATGATTTTTGTTATTGGTATTCCACATTATGATGTCATGTGATGCATTGGAAATCTTTTAGAGTTAATGCTCCAGCCCACTGGATCATCGGTAGCTTCAAGTACATCTGTCTCAGAAGAGAAGAATTGCATACAGCAGAGGACTTAGTGTTGCTTTGCATTTTTCCATTTTCCACTCAGAGGGAAATATAAAAACTGTTTGTGTTATGAGACAGGAGCTCTTTCCCTTTCAGATAGGCCCTCTTGCTCATTTGGTTTATTAGCTTCAATTCCAATTATATTGTGTTAATTTGCATTTACATTTCTAGTATGTGGAAGTTAGCTAGTTTCTGGTAGGGGGAAGAGATTAACATTACCATTTTTGTCAGATAATTGAAGATTAATTTCTAAATATTTGCTTCTCACAGAATCAATCGCACAGGAAAAAGATTTAAAATTTAGGCAGCACATAGCCAGAAGTTAATTATAGTTTCATATAGTAAGTTGATCCTTTCACCCAACCTACTATCCAGATCAATATCCTACAAAAGTAAGAATTAACATTTATACCTACTCGTCCATGAATGATAAACTTGCACTGAAAACCACAGAAAAATATCTGGCTACCCAAATTTCTTTTATTTCAAGTTTAACAGTCGTGATATTTTTGGTGCATGTTCACAGCCTATCATTCCACTTTTCCGTCATGTCCTGTTTCCTATAGCATGTTTTATAATATATCTTTTACATAGTTTCTATCAGCTCACTGTTTGCAACTGACTTTATTCATTTAGACATTGTAACATTCTTCCTCAGTCACATCATGGATGGTGATATTAGACTTACTCTACTAGTCTAGTGAAATGATCTCTGTATTTTGCACTGTTATAACAATAATAACAAACAACAACAAAACTGGTAAAGAACTCAGCACAATTAAAATAAACTGTTTTCCTTATCTTTCCATATTCTTCATTATTTTTTTCATGTTTGTTATAGTTTTCAATTTCTTTCAACACAAGAGTTTGTTGTATGACTTTTCTCTATTTCCCATCATTTTCCTCTTGTTTTAAGCTGATACAGATCTAATTCTTTCAGCGAGATGTATTTTTAATTCAATTGATCATGACAAAAATTAACATATCAATGGTCCAAGTGACTCACAGTTAAGGTTACCCAGTCTTTTTGTAGTTCAGTATATAAATTACGATATCATGGGGTAAACACTTCATAGAGCATTATGATTTAATGGGGCAGATGGTCTTGAGTGTGATCATTTAGCATCTACAGAACAATAAGGGTATCAAGCCTAATCAAAATGGTTTAATGAAAGACAAGTCCTGCTTGACTGACCGGATCTCCTTCTATGGCCATGTGATGCTAATAAAGGTTGAGGAAAAGGCTGTGAAAATAGTCTACCTACAATTTAATGAAGTCTTTGGCTCTCATTGCATTCTCCTGGAAAAGCTGACAGCCCAATACTTGGAAAGGTGTCTTGGCTGAGTGAAAAAAACTGGCTGGAGAAATGAGTACTGGGACCTGTTCTGTTTAATATCTTTAATGATGATCTGGATGAGGGAATTGAATGCACCTTGAGTAGCTTTGCAGGTGACAACAGACTGAGGGAAAGTATCCATCTGCCTGAGAGTAGAAAGGTCCTACAGAGGGATCTGGATAGGCTGGATTGATGTCTAAGGCTAATTCTATGAGCTGTAACAAGACCAAGTGCCATGTTTTGCACTTCAGTCACTACAAACCCATGCAATACGCCAGGCCTGGGACACACAGTTATCTCAAAATATTGGCACTCTATCACTTTGACTCTATCTAGAATCTAAACTGTAAGAACTTAAGGAAATGAAATAAGTCAGCTACTAAACACATTTACAACTTAACAACTTCACAAGAGATACAACTTTTAAGGAAATGAAATGTAAAAGGAATGAGTGTGAACAAGATTAACTGGAAAAAAAGTGATCACTGTTCTCCTTTGAAATTCTGTTTTGAGGTGTTCCAGTGCTAGGCACCAGTGCTGGAAAAGGGATGGTGGGATACAGGGAGAAGGTGGGTATCTTTAAGACCTATTTGATTAATGATTTGGCTTGCTTAATGTTTGTTATATTTTTCAACAGATACTGTGTTTGCAAATATTGTGTGTCAGTATGGAATCTTATGACTCTAAACCAAATTCCAGTAATTCAACTGAATACTGTAGTCATCTAAAAGCAATATATATAGTACATACTTAACTCTTTCTACATTTAACATCCTTGATGATTAACTGAATATAATTTTCAGAAATATATTGCCACAGTAAATTACAATTTTCATAAAGCATAGTATCTGAACAGAAAGTTACTGTATTGGTATGCACCTCAGTAACATATGTAGACAGAATCTGTAGGAGTAATATACAGTAATTTTCTTCAACTATAGTACACCACTTTTGCACATGAAGATTAAGTTGTTTAATATTCAAACACTTCTTTTAGGCAGAATTCAGATCCCTCAGTCACTTTACACAGCAAATTAATAGAGATAATACAATATGTTACCTTTTGTCCAGTGTGGTTTTTCTGTGTAGAATCTTTTCAGATCTTTTCCTAAGTCCATAGTATCTTTTGGAGTCATGTTTTTTTTTTTTTTTTTTTTTATGAATATTTTACTCAAAATTTATTATATGTAAAGCAAGTAGACTTGTCTTACTACCAATAACAAACACAAAGTGTATACAACCTTTCACTTAGAATGCTATCCATGTGTGATGACTAGTCTTTTTTCCTTTTTACTATTTCTTTCTTTTTGCTATTTCCTTTTTTTTTTTAACTCTTTTTTTTTATTATTTATTTTTATTACTTCTTTTGGGAGACTAAAGTATCAGCCATTGGAAAGAAAAAGGAAAAAACATCATTCCAGAGACAAACACCTAAAAATGTGGATAGTGTTTTTGGTTACAATTATACATTATATTATATTAGTATATCTATTATATATATAGTACATTTGACTGTTCCTGAATGTGATATCAAACTTGTCCTTTAATTTACCATTGGGCTAGAAAATGCAACATACCCTGAGATCGCTTCCAAAGCTCAGCAACTAATTTCTAAGATAAGCATCTTATTTGCACAAATGTTTACATGTATTAGCACTCCTGTGTAGCAGTTTGAAACACTAGCCACAATCATGTTAGAAGACAATCACATTTCACAAAGTTAAAAAATAAATATTTGACAGAGAAAATCCAGGATGAAAAGACAGAATTCTGTATGCTTTCCTGAGCCTTACAGAACTCTTTTCTCTTCTGCACTCAAGCTGTCAAGGAAAACATACATATGTAAATAGTCAAGAAGAGTATGCTCAGCAAGTCAGTAAAGGAGAATAAATATCAGTAATAATAACTGAATGACAAAAACTCATAACTCAAAAACTTATAACTCAGTTAAATATTTCTTCTGGTTTAGTCAAGCTGAGTTCACATTATTCTACAGTAAAAAACTTGCCTAAAATGAGGTCAGTATGTCCTGGCACAAATGCCACGGTACAGTTTACTTTTATATAAGACTGATGTAACAACTGACCTAAGGAAAGATACTCATATGGGAATTTAAGAATAAACATGCAAAATATGGAATTGCTGGCCATACATCTCAACCTGTTCTGCCTCGATTTATCTCAGGTTACATTGTAGGCACATCCCTGTGGAGTATCACTGACAGGTGAATACCTAGTCCAAATCCCTGTTGAAAGCACAGGCATCTGCATGAGGTTGTTCAGGAACATATCCTGTCAGATTTTTAACACCATCTGAGACAGACTGCAACCTCTCCAAGCAGTCTTTACTAGTGCTAAGGCATCTGCACATTAAGACAGAACATACTATGTTTCTGTTAGTGCTCATTTTGTATTCAGCTTGACTGGATGTTCATTCTTATGACAAGATTCCTACACAGGAAAACAAACAAAAAATTCTATACAGAAGTCTTTATCTTTGAAACTTGAATTTTTTCCTTTTGGACTGAAAAAAAAATTATTAAGTGAAGTGGTCTTTATGTCTGCATAGAAGAGAAATATCATGACATTGTTTTGATCAGTACAGTGCTTATGAAAGAAGACTTCAAAAACTGTGGAGAGCAGTTATTTCCTTTTATCAGCATAAGAGATCAGTAAACATAAAATATGCTTTCCCATACTGTCTGCTTATTGGTCTCAACTCTTTTATGCCATAGTTGCAGGTGTGGCCCATTTGTCTCCTAAGGAAAGAATCTCAGCAGAAAGAAAAACAAACAAACAAATAAACAACAACAACAAAAAAAAAAAAACCTCACCATTAAAAAGAAAAAGAAAAAGATTGTGTGGATTTCTTTTGTGATGTAAAAGTTAATAACATTTCAGATTGGCTAATGGTCAACCTGATTACTTTTAGCTGGCATAAACTTCAGACAAATCTGAACTAGTGACCTGCAGATTAAAAGCTTAGCATAATGTCACTGACATTTATTTGTCCATTGCTTCATCAGATGGTATTACTTTGACCCCCTAGGAAACTTTTTTATGAGTTTATAAAGTTGTTGTACCACAGCCAAAGTAAAATGTTATTTCTGCAAGTCATGTCTAACAAGTGACACTCAAGCCTTAAAGCAGAAAATGTTAACAAAAAGATCTTTCAATCATTCTGGAAGAAAAATAACATTCAAGCATATCTTAGCTGATCATTTCTGCCCATCAGTCAGTTCTGTAAGTTGATAAGGTGTGTGCTGAGCAATCAGGTTTCCTCTAAAATTATCATATATATTTTAACATTGTTTTTGTTGTTCTAATATGAAAAAAATGCATTGACTTCTTCTAGATATTTCTCTTTAAAAATATTCTAAGTTACTGCTGTATTATCTTGACAGAAGACAACTTGTTACATCTTTTCATGCAAGCATGAATGCATTGCATTCTTGATAATATTAGGGTTTTATACCTGCTGCTAGTGTTACAGAATGAATACATGCTAAAAAAGAGATTGCCTGTAGCTAAGGATAGAAAATGTATCTGTTTCTGACTTAGAATCAGAATCTGAACTATCCTGTCTTCCTCTGGACCTATGGCCAAAGCCATGGAATTGGTTCTGCGAGGCTTTGCATTCAGAAGAATGTCATCGTGTAATTTATATCAACCAGACATATCTGAATCACCTGAGGTCCAATACTCTATTAATAGCTCTGCATGTTAGACATTTGCCCACAGAAAAGTCATTAACTTACATAATCAGACATCCTCAAAAATTTGATTGCAACAAGATGGTACCTAAAATGTTTGTGCCACCTGTAAAGTAAATGAATATTCTGTCATCCCTTCTCTTGGGACTCTGATAGAAAGGAATAAAAAGACTGCTTTTGGCTTAGACTTAGTCACAAAGACATTTTTTTTTTCATCTGTGATTTCTTCTATAGTATAAAGCTAGCCTGTAATTTAAGAAAAAATCCTAATCAGTAATCATTCATGATGTGGTTGCAAGGCTCCACAGTTTCTTTCAAGGCCCGTGTTTTGCCATACTACAGACCACTGCTAAGATGAGAATAACATCACATTGCATACTCATGCTCTCAAAGTGACCACCATGACCACATTTCAGAGGGATTCTTTTTGAGATCCAAAAGAATTTGGTTACACTTGTCAGTTCTGCTTTGGTTTTGGTTCAAGAAATCTTTGTGTTTTGTCTCATAAGATCTCATAGCTGAGAGATATTTCAGTTTTTTTCTAAAAGATGCAACATTTATCAGTTTTTTTCAGTGACAAAACTTCAATTCCAATTCTCATTTAAGTATAGTATTCTTTAGGTGAGAATAGAGCATCTTTTTATAAAATTGCGACTACATCTCAGAACAGTGTTATACAAATCACTCTATACCTCATTTACCTTCTATTAAAGTTGAACATGTTAAAACAGAAACATTGTGTTTCAAAACTGAAGATGAACTGTACAACTGCAGTGCTAGCAGCATTCACTTTTCTTGTTCTGCAAGAAATTCTGAGGCAACAAAATGATCTGTGTTTTAAAGGATTTAAAAAAAAAAATCATTTATTCCAGTATTTTGATGTAAATTCAATGGATGTTCTTTGATCTATGTTCACAAATCTACATAAAAACTTTAATTAAATAATGGAAACTTTCAAACTCATAATGAAAGAATTCTGTTTCTAAAGAAGTATCTCAAGGGATTTTTATCAGAGTGTTATGTTCCATGTTTTTACAAATAAATATGTCTCCAAGCAGCTTATTTCTGTAAACTATCTTTATTTTTGAAGAGCTGGCAGAGTACAAAAGTATTTATTGAATAGCTTAAATCAAAACCAAAAAGCAAATGAATCTCTGATTCATTTAAAATAGAATTTGAAAGAACCAGCTGAGACCTTGTGTTCCATCCTGCATGACTCCAGTTTTTTTCAGTCCAGCAATTAATGTAGTCTGCTACATGAAGTACTTATGTACATTAATACACACATCATGAATCACTTCTCTTGGTCTTCTGGCAAAGTGCAAAATAACAAAAAACAGAGGATAATGGCATGGGAAATCAGGAATATTATTTCACTTCATGAAATGCAAGAAAAATTTATAACCTGGACACACGGTATATACATACTCACTGAAGATGATTATAAAAATATATTTTTATTCTAAAAGCTTTAATTGTTTGTGTCCATTTGCTGTGAACATTTTATTCAATTAAATAGGTCAATATAGAGCAATAATAAGAAAAAAAGGAAAACAAAAGTATTCCATGCAGAAAATCTGATGTGCATCTACTCTCTCAGTAGCAAGAAGATCACTGCCACACAAGAGACACCTCCAGCAGTATTTATTTATCTGCACAAAACATATCAACATTATTTATTTAGTAATCATAATTTTATTATACTTACCTATATTTATATATATGTTTATTTATGATTTATTGACATTCTTTGTTAGGGGAATATTACTTCATAAAAGTAATGGTAAGAGATCAAAATGGTAAGTATTTTTGTTGTGAAGCTTTTAAATTCATGTCTTAACTCTCTAACACCTTTTTGACATACATTAGACAGAAAAGGAAATGTTTTACTCTTTTGATCTTGACCAATCAAAATTGGAGTCAATTGGAAAATTTTGGTAGGGGAGAACGAGGAGGAGAAGAAGGTGGAAACTCGAAGTCATTCAAGTGAGTAAATGCTGGGGAATACTTACAGGCTGGGCCTGAAAAATCTACCTGCTAAGATATTTTTAAAAGAACATACCAATTTTTTTCATTATTGTTATTTCTTGATAGGTTGTATTTCAGTAATAATGAAAACATTTTTTATTGTACACCTGAAAATGCCATGTAGATATTTTGATAGTTTAAATGCTTGTATTATATAAAAGTATTATTCTTAACAACAATTAATTGATCTATATAAAACGTCATGCTTCCATTCTTATTTTTGACATCATTGTCTACAAATACTTTTACAAGTAGTTCAGTTAAAATTTTCTTCATCTTTTACTCTATAACACAATTTATCCAAGTTTTTAATGTGTCTGAGAAAGCAGAAGTAAAATTAAGCTGGTTCTAAGAGACTAAGGAAAAACAGTAAACAATATATTTTAGAATGAAGAAAGGCTCTGTCTTCACATGAGCTATCCAGCAGTCTGTTTTTAACTCAAGATGATGCTCTGAATTAAGCTAGATAATGAAGAATCTCTCATTCTTATTCTGAAAAAGAATCATCTTCATACAATGGAAAACTGCATTTAGGACAAGTTTACCAAAGTGGAAGAGGGAGAGGAACTGAAGGATGGTGGTGTGGAAGGTGAAAGGTTTTGTAGATCAGGCAGTGTGGTAAGACAAGGATGGTCTACTTAAGGAAAATTTTAAAAAAGAAGTTCTGAAAAGCATCAAACAAAAACATGAGCTTACTTACTTACTGAAACTTACCTTAGTGAAAAGAAAGGAAATAAGAAAGAAATACAAAGAAAAAAAATGTAGAGAAGATTGTGATGCTTTTTTAGAGTTTTACTTTACAAGTTACAGTCTACAAAATTTCAAACACTATACTATGGTGGGTATAAAGTTGATTATCTTATACATGTATGGAGAAATCTCTTAATTGCTAGGAAGGGATGGAATTTAAAATGTTGAAGATACTTCTGTTTCACATATGAGCTCTGCCATTGGAGGATGAACCTGAAACAACAACTTGAACTAAAAGTTATTTTTTAATTCAGAGAAATGATGGCTTCTCCACAGAAAGGAGCTAATAATCCTTAACCTTTAGCTCCCTTCCAGTGTCTCTTCTTCCATCACTGTTAAGATGGATGAGACTGGTAACTTCATTGTTTTCTCATGTGCTGTGTTGAACCTAGATACTTGATTAGTTTTGCTTTTGACCTAATGACCACCAAAAATGAAGATAAAATTGAGTTCAAACTTGTGTTCCAGAG
Source organism: Oreortyx pictus (assembly GCA_036925125.1). NCBI lineage: Eukaryota > Metazoa > Chordata > Aves > Galliformes > Odontophoridae > Oreortyx > Oreortyx pictus. The sequence continues at coordinate 10,314,328 of JAUPFR010000004.1, forward strand.
GTCAAAGACCAGTTCTTTCCCTACTAACTATTCAATCCATTGTTTTTCAATCTCAGGAGAAACACTGCCTGTACAACTCAGTTGCAGAATTTTTAAGCAATCTTTATAGAAAATACTACTGTACAAAAAGTATATAGATTCTGCCCGAAAAGAAAGTTATAAATATATATAAATATACTAGAGCTGATGATTTTATTGGCAAACTTTAGTTCTACTCTCAAATTCCTTTATCAAAATGGAAATGAAGGATGCTTTTTTTTTTTTTTTTTTGTCATTCTGTAATTAGTCAGTATTTAGGCTGTATTTAGGCTGTATTTAGTCAGTGTATCAAAATGAATACAGTTATTTACCATAACTTATGTCAGTACTGCCCTGCACCCTCCTCATACCCTGGTTTAAGCTAGACAGTGATAATTGCTCACTGCCGTTTTGTCATTGCTTAGTGATGAGTGCATGCCTACAGGGCTGCTCGGTGGGGCTGAGCAGCTGCCATAATGTCTCAGGGTAGTGGGCAGCTTCAGGACAAGCTAGGCTGGTCCACATGCAGTCTGTGGGTCCAGCGTCAAACATTCCTGAACTAATGGAATCATCATAAATTCCTGCATCTTCCTAAAATTTGCATTTCCACATGCCTTGTATCTCTAGCCAGAATGGGCCTGAAAAATTATCTCCCAGACAGCGGTCTATTTCTCACAGGCAATGACAAGGGAAGCACAAACTATCCCTGTCTTTTTTCTACCAGAAGCCCAGAACTGGACACAATTCTCTGGATGAGGCCTCACAAAAGAGTAAATGGGGAGGATCACCTCCCTCAAGGTGCTAGCCATGCTCTTTTTAATGCACCCCAAGATATCCTTGCCCTTCTTGGTGACTCGGAAACACTGCTGGCTAATGGCCAATCTGTCAACCACTGGGACACCTTGGACCCTCTCCTCAGAGCTTCTCTCCAGCAGGTCATCCCCCAACCTGTGCTGGTGTATACGGTTATTCCTCCCTAGGTGCAAGACTCTACACTTGCTCTTCTTAAACCTCATCTGGTTCCTCTCTGTCCAACTCTCCAGTCTCTCCAGGACTCTCTGAATGGCAGCACAGCCTTTCAGCGTGTCAGACATTCCTTCCAGCTTTGTACCATCAGCAAACTTGCTGAAGGTGGACTCTATCTCTTCATCAAGGTCACTGATGAAGATGTTTAACAGAATTGGACCGAGCACCAATCCCTGAGGAATGCTGCTAACTACAAGCCTCCAACTGGACTCTGCACCACCAATCACAACTCTCTGAGCATTCCCAGTCAGCCAGTTCTCAACCCACCTCACCATCTACTCATCTATTCCACACCTCCTCAGCTTTTTTATAAGGATGCTGTAGGAGACAATGTCAAATGCCTTGTTGAATTCAAGGCAGACTACATTCACTACTCTCCACCCATCCACCCAGCCAGTAATGACATCAAAGATAGCTACCATGTTGGTCAAGCGAGAACTCCCCCCAGTGAATCCATGTTGACTACTCCTGATAACCTTCTCTTCCAACTGCCTGGAGACAACATCCAGAACAAATAGTTCCATCACCTTTCCAGGGACAGGGGTGAAGTTGACTGGCCTGCAGTTCCTCAGATCCTCCATATTGCTCTTTTTGAAGATTGGAGTGTTATTGGCTATCCTCCAGTCTTCAGGTACTCTCCCATTCTCCAAGATCTCTCAAATATGATAGTGGTTCAGCAGTCACCTCTGCCAATTCCCTCGGCACATGTGGACGCATCCCATTGGGATACATGGATTTACATACGTTGATGTTGCATAGACATTCTTGGACCATCTTCTCCCTCACCAAAGGGGAGCCTTCCATTCCCTAGACCTTCTTTCTTACCCCCAGGGTCCAGGAGTGCTGAAGTGGTGTTCTCACGGTGAAGACAGAAGCAGAGAAGGCATTCAATTACTCCACATTCACTGCATATGCTGTTACCAGAATATCCCCCTCATTTAGTAGAGGACACACATTTTACCTAGTCTACCTTTTACTGTTGACTTACTTAAGAAAACCTTTCTTATTATGCTTTATCTCCTTCTCCAGATCCAATTCCAAGTTGGCTCTGGCCTCCCTCATCACATTCCTGCAGGCCCCGACAACATTCCTATATTCTTCTCAAGCAGTCAGACCCTTTTTCCACATTTCATGGACATTTCTCTTCCCTTCTGTGTTTGCGTGTGAGCTCCTTGCTCATTCACACAGGTCTCCTACCCTTGCCTGATTTCTTACTCACAGGGACACACACATTCCGAGCTTGGGAGAAGCGCTGTTTAAATGCTGACCAGCTCTCACAGGCCCCCTTGCCTTCTAATACCCTAGCCCATGGAATAGCTCCATATCGGTGCTGGGAGATATTAAAGTCAGCTCTCCTGAAGTCACGGGTAGCAATCCTTTTTCGTTTGCTTATCTCACTCAAGATCTTCAAGTCCCCCATGCTACATCTCAATCTGCCCTGAACCTTCATCTTCCTAACAAGCCTATCCTTATTAGTAAGATTAAGGTCCAGAAACACCCCACTCTTCGTCATCTCCTCCACCACCTGCAACAGAAAGTTATCTTCAACACACTGCAAGAAGAATTACAAGCATGTCTGATTGGCCATGTTGCTTTCCCAACAAATATCTGGATAATTGAAGTCCCCCATAAGAACAAGTGCCTGAGATCATGCGGCTATTTCCAGCTGCTTGTAGAAGGCCTTATCAACTTCCTCTTCCTGATCAGAGGGCCAGTAATACACCCCCACAACAGTGTCCGTCATACTAGCCTGCCCCTTAGTTCTCAGTCATAAGCTCTCCACTGGTACATCACCCTCCCGTAGGTAAATTTTGATACAGTCTAGGTGCTCTCTCATATAAAGGGCAACTCCACCATCCTCCCTCACTATTCTGTCTTTCCTATAAAGCACCTTGCCATCCATGACAGCATCCCAGTCATGCAAACTGTCCCACCATGTCTCTTTGCTTGATTGCAGTTGCCTTGCAACTGTACACACTTCTACTCCCTGCTTATTTCTCATGCTGCATGCATTAGTAAACAGACACTTTAGGGAAGCAGCAGGTGCAGGTATACCTAAAGGCATGCAAGATTTCAGGTGCAGAATTCACAATGGTAAATCTTCTTAGTTGTTCTCTGAAGATCCTACAGGACGATTCGGAGGTATTTCCCTTTTATCTCCTACAATGATAACATCCCCAAGCCCTTCTCTGTCCTGTTGACCTCCACCCTTTTCCCCCATCAAATCAACTCTGAACTACTATCACCACCCTAGCGAGTGATTTATTATCTCCTTCCTCTTCAAATCTAGTTTAAAGCTCTCTCAATGAGCCCTGCCAACTCCTGGCCCAGGATCCACTTTCCTCTCGGAAGCAGACAAGACCCATACGTAGCCACCAGTTTGGGTACCAAGTAAACAAAAAGAATCCAAAATTCCTGTAGCAGCACCAGCCTTTCAGCCACAAAAGAAGAAGAGAAGGCTATTTAAAATCACATTCATTTTGTCCAATAAGTCATCAAGATTAAACACTTTTAAGTTATTAGCCAAGAATAAAAAAAGCTGTATTAGACTTCATAAACAGAAATACACTTTTGAATTTCTCTCTCAAACATCTTGTAAGCATTTTCTTGACAGCTGGCTTCAAATTACGTGAAAACTGTTACTGAAAAAGGTGTAAAAAATTTAGGACTTGAAATGCCATGGTATTTTATCTGTATAGTTATTCTAACTAATTGCATCTTAATTTTTGTTTTATTATTATTTTAGTAGACACACTAGGCTTCACCTTCCTCTTTGGTATATGACAATTGTTGGGGTCACAGCAGGGACTAATTTTCCTTCCCTCAAACCTAACAAGCCTAGAAATGAGAAAAAGAGAATTTCAGTCCAGTGAACTAACAGCTCCTGATAACTGAAAAAACAAAGACAAAAGCAACAAAAAAAGAACATGTGACGAAGCTTTTCACCAAGAAATGACCCAAGGCAATATTGTCTTGTATATGGTTTCAGTCATTCTTTCAGAGCTATCAACATCTTACACCTTTTCAAATTTCAAACTTTTCTCCTTTTTACCTTCTTTAATCTCCTCTTAGAATGAATATAACTGGGTTTTACAACAATGTGGTATGTTGGAAAGGCCTATTGAAAAGGAAAAAACAAACAAAAAACCAACAAACAAAAAACCTTTCTTTTGATAGAGCCTTTATAATTTACTCTTTTATTAAGAAAACTCAGAAAAAGAGAAAGAACTGAAAATGATCTGACCAAAGAGAACCTGAGCAGATCACCCAGAATGAGGAAAGCCAGCATATGTCAGAAACTTTAAAATGAAGCTAAGGAACAACATGTGTACACTGAGCTGTCAGGTGGTATCAGGACTGGATCCTGTTGATGTGTACTCCTTACCCTGATTATTCACAGGAAGCACTTAGCAATTTTCTTGTCTCTCCCTTTTTAAGTATAGGCTGCTGTGTGAACTTACCATGCATGCTCCCAGACAACACGTAAGTTTGATTAAATAGAGAAACTAAATATATATGGGGGTTGATCACAGGAATGTTAAGATTACATTTCCGATGTATAAACTACATTTGGTGCACAACCTCATCTGCCACACTCTACTTTTACAACCATAAACAGAAAGCAAAGATTTTTGAAAGGCAGTATGACACTGCAGTACTGAGTTTGCCAATAGAAGCTTTTCTTTGCACTTCAGTTATCATTGTATTTTTGTGTAACTTCTAAACAACAATTAAACGTTACATCAATTCATCAGAAAAAAAAAATTCAAACATATTTTACATAAAGGATGAAGATGTTACAGGAACATATGAAAGTAAAATAACTAAATAAATGAATCATAAAATCAAACAAGTAACTGTAAGAAAAATGAAGTCTCTGAGCAGTACTGTTAAGACATTCTTTTATTAGAAATAACCAAAGCAAAACAGTAAGATTTAAGGTCTAATAAAAGACAAATAAAATAAAATTAAATTAAAGAATTTGCAGTGACACAAGCATAATCCAAGAGGCCTATGACTAGCAACATATCCATTCTTTTCCATCTTGCTGTCACTACTGCATTGTCATGAAGTACCTAAAGTAACCCAGTAGTGCTCACACTTCACTGTAAAGGGTGCTACAAGGATGCTGTACATTTAGCTGGAGATTTTATCACTGATCCTATGATGAAGTTGTTTAAGTGATGTAATTTGTCCCACTTGTAAAGCTGTATATCCATTTATTGTTCTGTAAGCTTTTAAGGACTTCCCCTAGCATAAATAGCTCCATGTGAAGTACTACAACTTGGAGAAAAGTAAGAAGGAAAAATAGTTTCATTGTGATGTGCTAAAATGTCCTTATGGTAAATCTTAAGCAAAATAAATATAAATAAGTAGTAAAAATATAAATTCTCTAAACATCTTAAACATTAGAATTTTTATGGTGTGAAAAGCAACAACTGGAGGCTTTAATGTGGCCATTAAACTACTACTATTCAACTTCAAATTTAATATTCCACAAAAAAAAAAAAAAAAAAACCTAACCCATTGAATTATTTTGCCAATGACTTTTTGTTATATCTCTAAGTGTCTAAGCCTTACTGCAAAAGTGACAACTGTATGGGAACTGTTGAATCACGGCCTGAACCACTGATTGGTCACCTGAGGTGAGCACTGGGTCAGCCGCAGGGGCACAAGTGAGTGTGACTGGAAGGGGTGGAGTTTGACTCCACCTCTCCCAAGACCCCATTTAAGGGCTGACCATCACCAGGGAAGGATCTCTGGTTGGAGTTCCCTCCCTAGTGGAGTTATCGGCGAGCCTCAACCATCTTTAAAGGTGAGCCACTCTTTTCTTATTAACCATCTGTACATCATCTACTTAAGCCTATGTCACGCTCCAATATGAAGGAGGGAGACGAGGTTCTTTGATTATGTGTATACCCGATGGCGAGATTAAGACACAACGGGTCAAATGTTAGCCCAACCAGTTTATTACAATTACTAGTTGCTTAGGGATATGGGGAAGGGAAGGTGAGCGATAGAAAAAGGTCTAAGAAGCAAGGAGTCTTGATAGAAAGCAAGAGAGATATAATCACCACCATGGGTCCAACGAGGTTCGTAGTCTCAGGAACTCATCTGGTCACCGCGGGGGATGGGAGATGGCAGCAAGCAGGCCTCAGGGTCCGTCTTCGGGAGTTCTCCTCAAAGATTTTCTCTTTGGGAGTTCTTCTCCAGGAATTCTTCTCTTCACCTCCCAAAATCCTTGGTTCAGTGAAGGCCTTTTATCCCCATTTCTCAGGTGTTTTTTCTTTTCTCTTGGTTTGTGTGACATGTCTGGCCTAACAGATAAGCCAGCAGCGGATGTTGCCTTCATTGCCATGCAGGAGCATTGTTGTCTTTTTTTAGTGGTGGTCAGCTTCTCCAAGCCGTCTTTTCCCCCCGGAAAAGAGTATTTGCCCCTACTTCTGCTTATCTTTACAACCATAAGCAGAGACAATGAGGCACCCTAACACCCATCTGGATAACCGGCAGTTATCAGTCAGAGTCTTGTCACCAGAAAAGGCCTTACGAAGCAAGCTTTGAGACAAAAGAAAGTAAAAAACAGTTTCTGTCTCTCACAGCCTATCAAAAATATACCATCTTTGGCACTATTTCTTTTGGATGCTATTTTTGGGGGTTATTTGCCCTACAGACAACACTTAGAGAAAGTGGGATAGGTGTCACCAGTCTCACTGTTCCTGAAACCCGCCCTTTCATATATATGCTCCACAGAATTACACAAAAACACTTCTAGGAATCATCTAATTGAACTCCCCCACCAAAGAAGGTTCCCCAGACATGGTCGCACAGGTAGGCATCCAGGTGGGTCTTGAATGTCTCTAGAGAAGGAGACTCTACAACCTCTCTGGGCAACCTGTTCCAATGCTCTGTCACTGTTACTGTGAAGAAGTTCTCACACACATCTGTGCAGAACTTCCTGTGTGCCAGATTGTGGCCATTTCCCCTTGTCCTATCACCATGCACTGCGGAGAAGAGTCCAGCCTCATCCTTTTGCTTCCTGCACCTTAGATATTTGTACACATGGATCAGATCTCCTCTGAGTCTTCTTTTCTCAAGACTGAACAGACTCAGGTCTTTCAGCCATTCCTCATAAGAGAGGTGTTCCTTGGCCTTTATCATCCTTGTGGCCCTCCACTGGACTCTTTCAAGGAGGTCCCTGTCTTTTTTGTACCTGGGATCCTGGGAACCCAGAGCTGGACACAATACTTTGGGTGAGGCCTCACTGGGGCAGAGTAGAGGGGGAGGATTACCTCCCTCAACCTGTTGGCCATGCAGGTCACGCACCCTAGAATACCCTTGGCTTTCTTAGCCACCGGAGAACACTGCTGCCTCATGGCCAACCTGTGATCTACAAGAACACCCAGCTCCACTCCTCAGAGTCCTGATCTGCCACATGGACACAGTCAGGGTTCCTTTAGTGATGAAGACTGGAGTGCTGACCACAATGCCAGTAAACCATTACCAGAGGAACTGCCAAACACCTCACCTGCACTAGTTTTCCCCAAGGTGCAAGTAGGCCACACCACTTTGGTCCTACTTTCACCTTCCTGAGCCATCCTATTCTATGGGTACAGGGTTCTAGATTCTCAGGGGCAAAGAGCAGAAATTTATTTTCATTACCAATGTGGGGTCTTACCTGATTGTAAGCACCCACAATTTGGATCCTAAGGGGGAAGGCCCAAATAGTCTGAAGCATCTTTAGGGCACTGGGTCTGCCAAACCCTCGGTCTTCTGTTCAAGTCCCAAAGGGTTTTATTCAATCTCTTCATCCACCCCTTCAGGGTCCCAGAGTTGATCTGCAAAGCAGTCTTAAGGATGCCATTAAAACATTCAGTGAGGGCTGTTCCTGATGGATTATATGGCAGATGAAATCACCATTCAGTGTTGTTTATATCCTCCTAGTATTTTACCATCATGCCTGGGAAATGTGCACCCTGGTCGCTCTCGATGACCTGTGGAGTCCCATATCCTCCCATTAACTTGGTTAAAGACTTGACAATATAGGCCTGTCTCACTCCAATTTATAGGAGGGAGAATAGGTCCTTTTTAATACATGTATACCCAACAGAGAGATCAAGACACAATGGGTCAAATGTTAGCTTGATCAGTTTATTACAAATCCTAGTTGCTTAGAGATATGGGAAAGAGAAGATGGACAGTAGAAAAGAGATAGGAAATAAAAAGCAAGGAGTCTTTGTAGAAAGCAAGAGAGAGAGAGTCACCACCGTGAGTCTGGTGAGGTATGGTAGGTCCATTGATCTCAGGAACTTGTCTGGTCACCATGGGGGTGTGAAGGATGGAAACTGTTTTCTTTTCTTTTGTCTCAAAGCTTGCTTTGTGAGGTCTTTTCTGGTTACAAGACTCTGACTGATAACTGCCGATTATATAGATGGGTGTCATGGTGCCTCAGTGTCTCTGCTTATGGTTCTAAAGATAAGCAGAAATAGGGGCCTTCGTTGCCATGCACAAGCATTATCAACTTTTTCAGTGTTCAGCTTCCTCAAGCCACACCCCCTAAAAAGTACTGCTTGTTCCTACTTCTGCTTATCTTTACAATCATAAGCAGAGGCACTGTAGCACAGTGACACCCACCTAGATAACTTGCAGTTGTCAGAGTCTTATCACCAGAAAGGATTCACAAAGCAAGCTTTGAGACAAATAAAAAAACAGTTTTTATCTTTCACAAGGCTTGGTTTCCTTTTGTTACCAGCTACTTCTGCTTCAGTTCACTTGCCAAATTGACACAAATTAATGAATATCTGGCCACCTCCAATCACAGGAGAGCGCCTACATAATCAACTTGCCAGCTTTAGAGAGGGTTATGACCTCCTGCAAGGTGGGCAGTTGTCTCTGGCAAAGATTTTGGTCTCATTCTTGAGCAGGTGTTGCAATCATGACATGCCTAGATGACATCTGGCATCGTTATGAGCTCTGGCCACTGTCCACATCATCATCTGTCCAGCTTGTCACAGCTTTTGGTGTAGCCAGTGGGCAATGTTCTCAGAAGGGCAGTTCTCAATCCACTGTACTCAACTCAGTGTGTGAACTTCATCATTTCCCGGTGACTCCAAGGGGTGTTGTCCATAAACGGTAGACACATACAGTTCTGTGTTTATCCACATTCCATATGTCTAACCACATCTCCTTGCCCAGATTGGTTGGGCATGGATGGTCCAGTCTTGGGTGGCCCACTCTGTGATTCAAAAAGTTAGCCCATGATACACAGACCAACTAGCTGTGTAAATGTTCAGTGCACTGTCACTGGATTTCTTGGTGATAACCATCCACACAGCTTGCAGGTCTAGCCATTTGCTCCTTTTCCATACCCCTCTTCAAACCATATGGTGACTATGGAGGGATGATATGCCACTGCTCTCCACTTGCTCAGGTAACCTTTGCTGAACCCATTAGTATACCAGATATCTTCAGGAATGGGATATTTCCCTTCCTGAATGGGACTCTTTTCTGGTGGAGCAACCATCATCTCTATGATATATCACTGGGCCAAGGATCTTGTGAAGTTCTTCATTCAATGGTCGTGAAGATAGACTGCTCCTTTGGCTGAAGTAGGCACCCCAACATGCCACAGTCTGAGCTTGGGCCATCCCCATCTCAGGAAGGTGGGTTATATCTTTTACTCACCACTAAATTGGCGATGTTGTTTTTTTCATAACCATAGGTTTTTGAGTTATTGGCCCTACTGCCGGCAATGCAGAATAGGTAGCGAAGAAATATTAATCAGTCATCCTGTGTCTCTGTTCAACTCCATGCCAGGCCTGAGAACAAAACCTGATCGGGATTCAAACAGAACTCTGGAGTTGCCACAGGCCCCAGCCAAAGACATCCTGAGTGGTGTAGAAATTTACAGTTACTCTTGCTGAACCTTATTCCTCTCATCTAACTGATGCTTCCTAAACTTACCTATGAGGATATTAGCCTTGCTGAAGTCAAGGCAGACAACATCCGCTGCTCACCCATCATCTACATTGTTAGTCATAACACTGTAGAAAGCTACCAGATTGGTGAAGCATGACAATACCCATGTACTTCTCTGGAGTAAAGTTTTAAATATATGAGGACAGTATGAATCAATTAACTGGATACATTCTTTTAAAACAGTCTTCAAATAAGAAGCTTTATGTCACAAAATGAATATTCTCCTGAAGGGCATTATTATTTTTATAATATAAGTACAAATAATTATTTTTTTATGACAGGTAACCACTCTATACTGTACACTTCTGAGATATTTCATATCAAACTCATTTAAAACCAAGTGAAATATATAAACTTCCTGCATATCTGAAAGACAAGTACTGGATACTATTCATATAGATTAGAAGATAAACAGTAAAATTACTGTTCTCTCTGTTCCTAAAATCTCAAGTACTCAGAGGAGATATGGACTGTTTTTAAGCTGTTCCAAGTGTCAATGAGAATCCTAGATAAAAGTTGAAAAAAAAGAAAAAAATTCTTCCCTCAGAAATTAGACAGCTAGCTAAGAGGAAAAAGAAAGAAATATGCTGACTTTCCCCTCAGTTTCCTCTCCTAATCACAGTGGTCAATATACTTTATTTGAAAAGCTATATGCAGATTCCTTACTTCCCTCTTATTTGCCATTGCCTTCCCTCCTGACCCCCACACTACCATTTGACTTGAACTTTTTCTGTCCTCTAATTAATTCAGATCACCCCATTTTTTCCCTGGGACTAACTTAAAGGCAGATGGTCCTGCAGTGGATTGTTGCAGTAATAGATTATACAGTGATGAAGTAATAATCTCTTAATACAATTCGTATGTACTTCTGAAAATCCTGGTGTGAAAAAACTTAGATAGAATCTAAAAAAAATAGATACATTCACAGTATAAATTTTGGTGATGACAAATGGCGACTGATAACACATATAAAAAAAAAGTCAAAATTCATCAAGCAAACATAACAGGAGAATGTATTTCTGTACCTTGTATTTTAATATTTATGTATCTTTAAAAATCAAAACAAACAACAAAAACAAAACTGCATATACATGGAAACATCTGTAGATTGCTTTTATATTTCAGTTTGAAATTTCAGTATAAAATCTACAGCGCAAAAATTTTTATTTAGGACTAATTTGTTTGTTTGTTTGCTTTTTCCCTGACAAATACTCAGAGAGCTGTAATCGTAAATAATTCACAAGAAATATTTCAGTTTTAAAGAAATGTTTTTACATTTTCTAAATAATCCATAAAGTGATTTCTATTTCATAGAGACTCCAAAAATATTTTAAACTCACAAGATATATTTCAGCATAGATATAGCTTGAACATAAAACATTCTATTTAATGGAAGATGTGAGATTTAGAGAGTACACCAAATAATGTATCATTCAATAACTAAAATACTATATGTTCATCTCTCTTTTTTTCTTTCCTATGAAATACTTTATGATAAATCATTTGTGAGGGATTTAAACATCATGAAGTTTGTCAAAATAGTTTTACTATGATACAAGTAAACCATTCCCTTCTTCACCGAATTTTCTAATAGATATTTTCAAGGTCTTTTTAGCACAAAGTCTGCAATTTTATATCTGATAATAGTAAATGATGCTGTTTTCTTAACTGAACTGTTATTTCATTTGCTCTTTAGCAGTGACTAAGGTCTAATTTGACGTGACCCTACCAAAAAATTACAGGGTGGAACTGAGTGAAAGGAAAATAAGTGGAAAGTACGTACATAGATAACTCCAAGTAAATAACAGGGTTTTTCAAAAGAAGTGCTTTAAAGTGTGCATGAATTTCTAAGAGGAATGCATGAGTGTCATACCCCCTAAGGACTTTTCCCCAAAAACTTTTCAGAGACTCAGGTGTAAGTTAATTGTATTTATTTTGTGCAGATTAAGACTGTAAGGTCAAGGTGTTCTATTTTTCTCTGATTAAATTAAACATCATACTCTACTTAAGTGTAAATTTGTGCCTTATTTTTAGGAGGAAATTTTTCAAAATTAATTATAGGAATAGAATTTTCCTTTATTCTACTTAATATACCCAGCATTTCAGAGAGTCATCGAATCAAGGAATCTTTTAAGTTGGAAAGGAATTTAGAGGTCATCTGGTCCAACTCCCTACAATGAACAGAGACACCTAGAGCTAGATCAGGTTGCTCAGAACCTCATCCAGTCTAACCTTGGACGTCTTCAGGGCATCCACCATTCATTGATTCGTCTTGGTGTTTCATAACATTTAGTAACTTGACATCATAAATTATCTCTGTAATGATGGTGGAAAATTTGAAAATCAAACTAATAATTGATAACATAGAGAAAAAGCTGTCAACATAATTCTGATTAGACTAATAAAAGTAGTGCATCTGTAAAAAAAATAAAGGAGATCAAACTATTGCATGAGAGACTGTGACTCCCTTTGTTTTTGCAGATAATTTGCATTGAACAGTGGAAAAATAAGTGATTTATTCCTTGTCTCAATTTCTCTACTATGCAAGTAAGCACAATAAAACACTAACCATCAAAATTTCCTGCTATGATGGACAACAATTTATGTAACAAACCATTTGAGAAATACAACTCTATTAGAAAAGCCAACAGGATCATGATGCTAGAGAAACTCAGAGTTTGCTGCTATTATGACAACAGGACTTGAGGCAGTATATTAAAGACAATTACTGAGAACCAATATATTAAATGATGCAGATACAAATCTTTCAAAACACTGAAATTCATTTTCTTTTAATTATTGTTTTGTCATCTTCTATAAATAACAATGCATACTATAAAAACTGATATGCACTAGAGTGTTTTATAACTGATAATACCATGGTACTCCATCATACAGAAAAACAAAAACAAAAAACAGAGGTTTTTTATGCTCTTTCACAATTACACATTTGTGTAAATTCTCATAATTTTTCTTCACTTGAATTATACAGTTTAAAGATTACATGTGAGGTTTCACGATAAAAATCTTTTACAACAAGTGAACTATGATTACTTGATATGCTTATTAAAATAAGCAATTCTTGGTTACTATCACAGAATCACAGAATTATAGGGCTTGGTAGGGATCACCTAGAGATCATCTATTGAGAATGTTCACTCACTGTTCTGTTCAGAAATACAGTATTTTATTTTATTTTTTTCCAATGGTAAACAAAATTTAATGAGAAGTTAACTTTAAGGAAATACTTTTTGTTCATTACACATAAAATAATTCCATTTAATTTAGAAAGAGCACATCAGCTGCTGAATCCTAATGTTTATCGTGAAGTGAAAGAATGAAATCTAAAAGGTATGTTATATATTCATTCTGTGTGCAAAATTGCCATAGATGTCAGGAGAAGAAAATAAATGTGCTTAGGATTTGCCCCAGTGGTACTGTAAGTTGGACTAATAATTCATTTAGAAGCAATCCTAGGCCCATGAGCATCTGTGGAGTTAAGAAAAGGGCAAATTTCTTGTAACCTCAGGAGAGAAACTAACCCCTATATACAGTTTATGCAGATGCCTATATTTTTGTTCTTTCCCTAAGCACATTTGCACATTCACTTTAGTTCAAATGGCACGTATTTGTGCCAATGGGACATGAATGGACTGATATATTCATGAAATTGTAGAAGTAAGGCTGGGAAAGGAGAAATCTCCTCTACGAGCTAAGTGGCAAGTAACTAATATTTTCAAAATTATTAGTATTTCCCAAATGACTGCACAAAATCCAGCTAGTAAGAATTAATGCCAGCCACAATGGAAATGACCTGCAACTAAAATGGCCTTCTTTCTATTTCCTACAGGATGGAGATCTGTGGAAATTATCATTGTTTAAGGATTAGGGGAAAAGTTACTCGCATGAATTGACTGTTATGTGCACAACAAACTCTAAATTTTTGAAGCAGACTTTGCTTGCCACTTTTAAACAAATATTTGATCATTGTCCAGGGCTCAAACAGATATCCTGGTGTCTAATGATGTTTCTCAGGATTGATCAGTATTCTAACAACTTTATATTTGCGATGCTAGTCAAGTTTTCACTTAAAATTACAAGTAGCTTAAGAATTTTTGCATGTTTTTCACTTTGAGAGCTTAGCGTCTTCTACTACATGGAGAAGGCAGTTTGAGAGAAAATATATTAAATGAATGTGGAAATAAACTACTAAAATTGAGGGGGTAATATAATTTAGTAGAGAACAAAATAAGAAAATATTCAAGTCACACGCTGTGAAAGTTCATCCTCTGCATTTCAGAAATTTCCAACATCTTGATGGATAAATCTATTCTCAAATATTATTAGTCTGAAATATTCTCATTTCCACTGGGTTATCTAAATATATTACTTCTCTAGATCTCAAATCAGATGTTTGATCTGCTGGATTACCTTACTTCTTAAAACAAAACAAAACAAAACAAAACAAAACAAAAAAACTAACACCAGTGGAAATGGAAATTATTTGACATCAAATATCACAATAAAGCAGTTTTACAGAGGAAATCATTAATATGAAGTAGAATGAAGCTGTGTTTGCTGGATTTGCATCAAAAACAACAAAATAGGTTACTTTAAATACTGATAAAATTCATAAACTTGACAGGTAGGCTGCTGATAGCAAATATTTTGAGGCTTTTGTTATAATGCTAATGAAAGTTTAAAGGAGTTTACAAACTATGTCACATGACCAGAAGATCAGCGATTGTATTTTGAGACTTACTGTTCCTGTTGCAAACTCACTACTGCATACTCTTTGCTTTTACAAAACCGCTATATAAAGTGACATGATCTTTAAAAATTAATTCTCTCTTGAAGAATAGAAACAAATCCAAGCAACAAAGTTTCTCCAAGCGACACATAGAAATCAATTCTCTGAAATGTCCTCATGTCAGAAGTGATACTCCTTTAGTGTCAGTACCTTGAACAGATATATAAACTCCAGTACAGCTTTATAAAACCTGTGTTTAAATCTGTGTAACTTTTGTTTGTGCACTTGCAAAAATATGCTTGCTTGTTACATCTTGTGCAGTACAGTGATATTTTGAAGGGAAAAGATAACATTTGCAATGTAAATAGAATGATGTCCTTTAAAGGAATTGCACCAAAAAGCCATTACATTCTTTTGCTTGTCTTCCACTACTAGTTCCCAACACTGAAGCATCTTATGCGCAGGGAGTATGGAGGTAATTAATTAAAAAGGAATATGACAAAAGATGTACCACGTTTAAGTGATTCAAATGGAAGTTTCTATGTCACATTCTGCCTTATTCACCTGCATAAATATAAGTAAATTATTAGCTGTGCTGAAGAAGTTTTTATTTTGTTGCTATCTCTTCTAGGGCTTCATCTTCTGAAGTGAAATATTTAAAAACTTTTCACTTCCTTCCGCTGTTGAGTGGTGTTGAATCTTTTAGAATCTACTGCTAAGTAGATTTTTACCTGTGTGAAGAGATGTACTGATGAATAAATGTAGTTATTCATGTGCCTGGGAATAGATGAAATGCTACTTTTACAGGAGGAACTTAGTAACATGATATGAACTGCCTATCAATTCAGATAGAGATGAACAATTCAAGATGCTCAGAGTTTAGTCTTAGTGCAGAAAAGTTCATCATATATAACTTAATAACCACAAAATATCTGTCAAAAAAAAAGAAGAGAAAAAGAAAAGAAAATGGAAAAGAAAAAGAAAAAGAAAAGGAGAATTTCCACATTCAATTGTTATATGCAACTAAGAACTATTCAAAACCTGACAACTCAGAACTGCTCAGTTTTTCCAGAATAAATCATAATTGTTTCTCATCACTGCATGCTGGAACTTTGAAGTCCTGTCATAGCAGTGAACTTGGAAGATCATTCCAGTCTCAATTCTTAACGATGTAGATCTGGAAATGCATTTATCCGAAAATAGCAAAAATTGTACGATGGAGCTAAGCCTGCATAGGGGCTATATTTATAAGTTAAAGTGCTGCTAAAAAGGGTTTAGAGGTTTTAAATGCCAGAAAGGAGTATTCAACAGTCAGCATCTACTTCCTGCTTTTCAAATGAGCATTTCATTTCCTTATCTTAGAGTGTATCTTTATTTTTCTTTCTCTTTTTCAGTCTTCCAAATGGTTTGAGAGATATTTAATAGATCAGAGATAATAATAAAGTCTTTGCTTGGAGGGGATGGAGTAATATAAGCATATTAGTAGCATCCGATAAGCACTTATTCTTTTTTTCTTTTTTAGCTTAAATGGAGAAATATATTCAGA
The DNA here is from genome assembly GCA_036925125.1 of Oreortyx pictus. Taxonomy (NCBI): domain Eukaryota; kingdom Metazoa; phylum Chordata; class Aves; order Galliformes; family Odontophoridae; genus Oreortyx; species Oreortyx pictus. The sequence goes on from JAUPFR010000004.1 coordinate 10,330,644, forward strand.
AATAAGTTCTGAAAGCAATAGTGAGCTTACTTCTGGTGGAAATGAACTCAAGTCAGCACCCAACTCCCTCATATAAGCCTCTTAAAGCAACATAATGACATTGTATTTCACCAGAGTTACCCTTCACTCTCTCTATAGCTTTTTGGATAAATAATGAATATTACATAACTAAATGTGAAATAATAACTGTGTTGCTTTCTCCTCTGTAGCTTTAATTAGCTACTTATAGGCTTCCTGAGTACCTAATGAAAACAGTTTCATAACCTATTGTTGGTTTGTCCTTCTTGAAGATGCTATTCAGTGTCTTTCTTCTTATGCTCTTGGTGTAGAAAAGGAATGTATTAATGAATAAACCATCTTTATCTGTTCACAGTCCTTTCAATATCTCTAACACTTTCTGTTCCAGTTTCTATTCAATTTCCATTTTATTCAGCCAGCTAATAATTGCTTTTGGTTAAGCATGAATGTATTTTCAATCTACACTCAACCAGACAGATTAGGTTTTTGTTGTTGTTGTTTTTGTATTTTTTAATTAATTTATATGTAAAGACATCAATAAGTTATTAAAACCCATCTTGAAGGCAAAATGTAGTTAAGTATACATTGTATTTTGTACAGAAATGCTGGGTGGGTGCATAACACTGAATAAACAACAGCTTCACCTGAGGTAGTTTACTTAGTCATCACTTTTCCCAAACAATTTACTTTTCCTGTTTACTGCCTTAATTTTCTTATTCTATGTTCATTTCTTTCCAAACAAACACAGAAGAGCAGCTTCTAATTATTTTAACATTCAGAAGAAATATTCTATTACCATCCTTCAGCTTTGTTGGTTTTTTTTTCTGTTCTCCCATACCACTGTTTAGAATTATTTGGCAAATTGTAGAACAAAAATTGAAATTAAAAGTAGTCAATGAAGAATGATATTTCCCCATCCATATTTCTGTTTTGATCACAACATTCATAAATAATGACTACAAATTTCAACATTTTTAATACAAACAAATACTTCACTCATGAATGGTTACTTAGGTCTGAGCTGGAAAGCAACTTATCATTCAAGAACATCTGATATGTTTGTTTGTTTGTTTGTTTGTTTGTTTGTTTTACAGCTACTCTTGTTAGAGTCTATATGCATGGATAAAATGATTTTAGGACCCACTCTCTGTCTACAAAATAGAATCAAAGAATAAGAAAATTGCAGTGGTTGGAAAGGACTCTTTAGACATCACTTAGTCCAACTGCACTGCTAAAGCAGGTTCCCTACAGTAGGTTGCACAGCAAAATTGTCCAGGAAGGTCCTGAATATCTCAAGACAAGTAGACTGCACAACCTCTCTGGGCAGCCTGTTCCAGTGTTCTGTAACCCTCAAAGTAAATGATTTTTTCCTAATGTTCAGATGGAAACTCCTTGTTCTAGTTTACACTCATTGCCCCTCGTCCTCTAGCTGAGCACCACCTAAATGAACCTGGCCTGTCCTATTAACATTCATAACACTTCTTGATAATATCCCTTTTCAGTCATCTCCAGGTCTTTTACCTTCTTCTCATAAAGTCAATGCCCTAGAACCTTATTTCCACTGGACTCATTCCAGTAGTTTTTTGTCTTTCTTGTATTGTGAAGCCTAGAACTGGACACAATACTCCAGATATGTCCTCACCATGGCAAAGAAGAAAAGAATAAACTCCCTCTCTTGAAAAAAAACATTGCTATGTTTATTAATTTTCAGTAATAAGATTTTATGTAGTATCTGTCTAAATATAAGTTGGGTTTTACAGATCTTTAAATAATGGACTTCTCTAATTAGAGTTAATAATGTATCCAAAGATATTGCAGCTGAGAAGAAGAGGATAAATCTACGCAGATGATGTGGAAGTAGACAAGTAGACATAAGCTTATGAAATAATATACTCATTTAATGCTTAGTAAACATTTTCTAGAGTTAGCTTCCTGTATTTGGAGAGTGCTTATAAACAGGGGGGAGTAAGGGGGAAGAGAATAAAAGCAAAAGAGAGAGGATTTAGATTAGATGCTAGAAAGAAAATTACTACTCCATGAGTGAAGCTCTGGAGCAGGGTAACCAGAGAATCTGTGGATAACTCCTCCTTGGTAGTGCTCAGAGACAGGTTGTATGGGGCCCTTGGTAATTTCATCTAATGGTTGAGAACCTTGCTCACAGCATGAGTGTTGGAACTAGACAATCTTTAAGGTCCAACCCAGGCCATTCTAATATTCTATGAGTGCATGAAAATCTCCATCCTTCTTTCTCTTCACAGCAGAAGTCAGACAAAATCAAAGCTAGTGAAAATCAGTCTCACACTGTAAAACACCGTATCTTCTATTATTTGGAATAACACTACTTGGTATATGTAAAATATACTCACACTTTTATTTTATTTTTTTTAGATTAAAATTTAAATGAAATTAACCCATGGAGATATTTTACTTTCCAATTAAAACTCAATTTATACTTAGCCAATTTACAAACAAAAAGTCCCTGAGATCATCAAACTAATTTTGCTTAACATAGGAATAAATTTTGCTACTCCTTTTCTCAATGTAACCTCTGTTATATGTCAGTCCCAGAGAGAATATCAAGAAACAAAGTAATTAAATGAATTTTATTATCACTCCTACTTTCTTAGTTGTTGGGTCAGAGGTCAAACTATCGTTCTGTTTAAATACAACTCCAAGGATTTGTCCAATATATGATTAGTAAAAATTTCTATCTTCTGCTACACATAGTCACAGAGGTATAATTAACAGAATTAATAATCATAAAATATAAACCTTGTCATTTTCAGAAAGTTATAAACAGATTAGATATTTCAAAAAGAGTTCTTTGAATGCATACAGCTTTATAGCCAAATAAACAACTATGAATATATGCAACAGTTAATATCAATGAACTCTTCAGTGTCTTCTGAGAAGAAAGTTATCTTTTGTCTTTTAGTATTTATAATTCTACATATACTTTTACGAATTCATCAGGTAGGCTTCAAAAGCCAATTACTTTTCTGGGGATATCCAAAAAGTCCCTGTCAGAAGGCATTAGAAGCCTCATAGCAGAGAGAGAAAGCAGAATCTGGGAAAAAAATAAATATGTACCACTAAATTGGGTATGAAGTTTATAGCTACATTTTCATCCATGACAGACAGTGGGATTGAGTGTGTACCCTTAGCAAGTTTGCTAATGACACTAAGACAAGTGGCGCAGTTGATATTACAGAAGGAAGTTACGTCATGAAAAATGACAAGGGAGACTGAGAATTTGGCCTATATGAACCTAATGAGATTCTATAAGCCCAAATGCAAGGCACTCATTTAGTTGAGACAATCAAAAATATGTGCAAGTTGGGATAACTCCTTGAGGGTAGCCCTGCAGAGAAGGAGTTGGGAATCCTGGTGGACAAGAAGTTGAACATGATCTAGTAGTTTGTGCCAGCAGCCCAGAACATCAACAGGGCTGCATCAAAAGAGGGGTGGCCTGCAGATCAAGGGAGGTTATTGTCCCCCTCTACTCTGTCCTCATGAGGGATCCAGGTCTTGGACCCCCAGATAAGAAAGACATGCAGCTCTTGGAGTGGGTCCAGAAGAGATTCAAGAAGATTATCAAAGTTCTGGAGCATTTTTACTGTGAAGAAAGATAAAGGGAGTTGGGCCTGTTCAGGTTGTTGAAGAGAAGGCTGTGGGGAGATCTCGTTTCAGCTCTGCAGTACTTCAAGGGAGCATATAAACAGGAGGGAGAGGAACTTTGAACATAGGTAGATAGTGATAGAACAAAGGAGAATGTCTTTAAACTAGTAGAGGAGAGATTTAGATTAGATGTTAGAAAGTAATTTTTCATTCAGAGATTACTGAGGCACTGGCACAAGTTGACTAAAGAGGTGTTCATGGCCAGCTTGGATGGGGCCTGTGCAGCCTCATCTGCTGGTTACCAACCCTGTCCTCAGCACAGGGGTCAGAACTGAGTGATTTTTAAGGTTTCTTCCAACCTAAGCCTTTTTATGATCCTATGACTCTATGAAATCAAGCTCTAATAATTAAAAAATATCAAAAACATTCCTGGTTGAAGCATAATAACAGCTTTGATTATTAGAGCTTGTTTAACATAACCAGCTGGAACACACACTGGCCTAAATTACGCTTTCATGTTGATAGGGTCAAAGTGAAATTTTTCAGGAAAAATGCTGTATCCAGAAGGCATCAAGTCATTGACTTCCTGTATCATGTTTCCTTCTCCCTTCCTTATGAATCATGAATTTCTTTCTGAAAGTTGCAAATCATCACCTAGATGATGGACCACACTTTTGCCCAATAGTTTATGGTCTGGTAGACAAATTGTTTTCTGAAGAATTGAATTTGAAACCTCTTGGGCAAAAACAGAGACTGAACTGAGGCTTTATACTCCTGAAGTGATGTTATAATTTTATATATACATAATGACAGTCATAATCTTATTTTCTAAAGAGTTCTGTCTTATGAGTATTATGTTTGCTCTGACTAAAAATAGTTTGCCTAGCTTCCTAGTTTTTGATTTGTATCAAAAAATGCACAAGAGAAATTGGTCTAAAATATAACACTGGTATGTTCCATTCACAATATTATCTTAATTCCTTGTTAACCATTTTTTCTGTCTTTGTCTTGAATAGTGTGGAAGAAACCGAAGTTAAAACACTTGGAAAGTATTTGTACTGTTATAGTTTGTAACTTTCTGAAACAATTTATAAGAAGATTAATTAAAATTTTCAATGCATATTATTGTATAGAAAATTCTCAGCATAACAAAATGTTTCTGAATAATATAATGCGATTTCAAGTAAAACAAAGATGATCTATACTGAAATAATTTGTATTCTCATATCAATCTTCCATGTTTGACTTTGTCTCTGCTGACAAAATGCTTGGCAGGATCAATAGTTGTTGTGCATCATACTTTCCAACTCTCCTAAGGACCAGAGATCCTGCAGGTGGATTACAGCTACTGTGATATAATGCAGAATTCAGCACCTTGTGCTACTTACTACAGAACATTAGTGTATCCCCAAATTTATGAGTTGGATTAGAAGCATAAGTTGTTAAGAATGTAGTTTCCTGGCACCCCGAAGACAGCTGAGATCAGGCATAACTCTGCAGCTTCACTGAACATTAAATCAGATCAATCTTGGATACAATTTATTTCCGTTCCACTGAAAAACATGAAACAAAAGATTTGTTTTCAGGGCTGTGTTTCCTTCCAGTGATCAGAAATAAACTCAAATTACCATTGTGTATCTTCAATATTTGCAGATTGCAAATCTAGGATTTATATGTAATTAGACGGTGTGTGAAAAGGAAGATGTCTAATGTAAATTTACCAATTTCTTATCCACTAACAGTAAAATGTCCAATTTTAAAAAGAATATCATGATAGATTACCAAACAGACAACATATTATATAAGGAAAGAAATGGTTGGATTCCTAGATATAAAAAACATGTTTTATTTTGAATTTTATAATGCAAATATTTTACATATATTTCATATTATGTTAAATGGGTACATTTCCTGGAAACAAAAACAAACAAACAAACAAACAAAAACCCAAAGACCCATGGTTCCCAAGTGATTTAAGGTCTCATTCATTCTTCTGTTTCCTTCTTCCCTTATTTTTGTTATTATTTCAAGCTTCTCTATTCTTGCACTATTTGTTCTGTAAGGTTCTCGGTGTCAGAATCACTAAAAACTTCTGAATAATAAATACCAAGGTCCTACAGGATCTGCTGACAAGATCTATTCACTTTCACAATTTCTAATTCTAATTCTTATATCTCCAGGGAGATCTCATTATGGCCTTGCAGTACCTGAAGGGAGCATATAAACATACAGGGAATGACTGTTTACGTGGGTTGATAGTGATAGGACAAGGGGGAATGGTTGTAAAATAAGACAAGGGAGATTTAGGTTAGATATTAGGAGGAAGTTTTTCACTCAGAGGGTGGTGGTGCACTGGAAAAATTTGTCCAGGGAGACTGTGGAAGCACCATTCCTGGAAGTGTTCAAGGGAAGGCTGAATGTGGATCTGAGCAGCCTGGTCTGGTGGTTGGTGACTCTGCCCACGGCAGGGGGCATGAAACTAGTAGATCTTTAAGGTCCTTTTCAAACTAGGTCACTCTCTGATTCATTCCATGATTCTAAGATAAAAGTTAAACTACATAAATTATAGAACTGACACAACTCATTTATTGATGGAATCCTAGATACCTGTTTGTAATGAAATCTCACAAAATCAGGCATAGCTCCCAAGATATTGCTCGGTCTTAAATATTCACATTTCATGTTCCTGTTTTTTCCTAAATTTGTGTTCTCAAAATCACTGGAAAAAAATCATCTGCCTATCTATCTATCTATCTATCTATCTATCTATCTATCTATCTATCTATCTATCTATCTGTCTGTCTGTCTGTCTGTCTGTCTGTCTATCTATCTATCTGTCTGTCTATCTGTCTGTCTATCTATCTATGTAAAATTGAATCGATTGTGAATGATCATTCCTGTGTACAGTGCAGAAGGTTGCAGCGTAAGAAAAATCTTCTTAAATAATGTCATAATCATAACCTTTTTATTTTGCATCTTAATTTAAAAAAAAGGCATTTAAACATAAAATCTATCTTTCATAAACAGTATGAAAGTAACAGACAATTTTGAGGAAGCATTTAGGAGTCTTTCTTTTTCATTCAGTCATCTCGCGGCGTATAACTACATATCTTCTGTCTCTCGGTTAGTCATTTTTTAGGATTATGAACAATAAATTTAATATATTGATGAAGAACTGTTGATTAGTAAGGTCAAAAAATGTACGTATGATCTAACAGTTTTCTAGGTCACTAAAAATAAAATAGAGAAAAAGAAGAAAGGAAATTATATTTTGAACATAGAATATGCTGAAAAAAACAAACCAGTAAGTACTGAATGAAGAGTAACTGTATAAGCAGCTACTGACAGCTCTCCAGAGTGAATATCAGTAGCTGTTCATAATGGCTTGATTGGTAGATGAATTTGTTTCACATCCTTCCTTCACTACCTACTCATATATCAAGTCCTAGATTGATTAAGAGTATGGCTGGCCCCAGAAGCACAGGTGCAATCAATTTACTTGTACTTCCCACATAATCAGAAGGAATGGAGCTTGGGTCCACCTAATCTGGGCTCAGTTAAGGGCCAGGCTCCAGAGGAGAACATCTCCTGGATGAAAGTCACTTTTTGAGGAGGTCTGATCCCCAGTTAGGGACTGTCATCCCTATCTGGATGAGTCAATTTTCTTTCCTGTATGCATCTATTGGTATTCATAATAGTACTCTGCCTGGTATTACACTGAACTTGTTAGAAGCAATTTTGCTGCTTTGCAGGACAAAAAGTTTAGTCATCCTTTCCCAAGCACTGGTTGCCAAAAAGATCTGATATTAGCTATTTTTACATTAAAAATCACTTATATAATACAGATTATTTGGGGAGTATTCCAAAACAAATTCAGTGGACCTGAATTTTGAGTAGTCATTTATTTTTTCTTCTACCTGGTTTTACTTTAACTTCAATGACTGCGTTGACTCATTTATTGAAATTAGACTAATAATGGACTGCTTACTGTGTTGAATGTAAACCATAGTAATCAGCTGAGGTTCCTTCTGAATACTTTGTTCTTTAACTAGTGATCTGCAAGGCAAAAAATAAATATCTGTTAGTATAGGTTGAAGTTACACATTTGATACTTAGAGAAGAAGGTGAATGAAACAGTAGATATCATTCTGAGGAATGAAGTCAGTAGATTGTAAGTGACAGGTTCAATTACTGGTCTGTAGACCAATGACACATCTGCCTTAAACTCTGAGAAATGGGCAGTGGAAAGGGGATGAATAAGTCTTAAGATGTGGAGAAAATATGTAACCACTCAGGCAGAAAATTAGCAATTACATTTTATGCCATCAGTAATAAGTATTTCAACAAAGATCTTAGGTTAACGTCAAGCTGTGTGACAGTATATCAACCATTATGCCTGTGTTCAATCAGCAACCACATCCTTCAATGTGATACTGAGCTGCTTAGTTTAAATGTGGCTTGTTCAGTGATAAGTAAGATGGCTGACATCTGTTACGAAAGTATTCAAAAGCAATTTATTTCACAGTCCTGATGCTGACTATTGAAATACCTTTTTTTTTTTTTGTAAAATTTGTGCCTTGACAGTTTATCTCTTTATGCTTTCTTTGAGACTGATTCTTTCTCCAAACATGGTCTCACACAAGTCTCTCGGGAACAACTTTAAGTAGATAAATATTATCATATTAGATAAAAAAAATAATAAAGCTCACATTTGCTGGTGATAATGCAAGTGATCGATCCAATTGCTGTATACAGGAAAATGGAACTCTATGCATTTGCATCTTAATATGAAATCCAAAGTCATAACTAGTAACTTAAACTCCTTGCCATCTAGACTCCATCTAGAAATCATCTAATTCAAGCCCTGACACCAAAGTAGACTCCCTAGCCCAGGTTGCATAGATAGGTGTCCGGGTAGGTCTTGAGTCTCTCCAGGGAAGGAGACTCCACAACCTCTCTGTGCAGCCTGTGTCAGTGCTCCGTTACCCTTACTGTGAAGAAGTTCCTATCCATATTTGTGCAGAACTTCCTATGCATCAGTTTGCAATCATTTAGCCTCATCCTATCAACACACACTCTGAGAAGAGTCCAGACTCATCACTTTGCCTCCCGCACCTTAGAAATTTATAGACATAGATCAGATCTCCTCTGAGTCTTCTTTTTTCAAGCCTGAACAGTCCCAGGTCTCTCAGCATTCATGAGAGACATGTTCCAGGCCCTTTATCATCTTTGTAGCCCTTCGCTACTCTTTTAAGGAGATCCCTATCTTTTTGTGTCAGAGAGCCCAGAACTGGACACAATACTCCAGGTGAGACCTTACCAGGGCTGAGTAGAGGGGGAGGGTCACCTCCCTCAACCTGCTAACCATGCTCTTTTGAATGCACATCTGACTTTGGAAGATCATGTGGCACATTCTTGCTGCTACTATGCACTTGCAGGCACTAATCAGCAACTTCAACAAAACCATCTCTGTTCATAGTGCTTTCCAGTGCAAAAGCATGCCTTCTACCAAGAAGTGATTTTGATTTTAAAAGTATAGACTTTTTTTTTTTGTTTCCCCCCTGCCTTTTGTTTTTTCTTTGTTTTGTTTAGTATTGTTTTAATTCATTTTTATTCCTATTAGGTGATTGTTCTATTTGTCTATAATGACTACACTAAGTTAATCCACTGAGAAAAATCATCACTGCAGCTGCTTTCACAAAAGTTGTGGTTCATATAATATGCAATAATTTCACAGCTTTGTATGATAAAAAAATAGAAGTTCTGTTTTGTTTTTGTTTGAAGAGGATAAAGAATACAATCTCTTTGCAGTATAATCACTTCAGGCAAAAAAAATAAGCCCAGGGAATAAAGGTTTATTTTTTAATATGTAGCATCTTTCCAGCTTCAGATTCAATTAAAACTAAATACTGCAGTACAAAATAAGAGCACCTATTGTAGTGGAAAACATACATATACATAGGTTGTTCTGAAAATAATGCCTATTTATTTCCATGGAAACTACAACAGATCAACAAATATAAAGAGCACAATAACACTAATTGATGGGCAAGTTCTCAGCTATAAAACACTCTTCATCATAGTCACCACCATTAGCACTGCATTTTTGACAGTGGTGAACAAGAGTACTCATGCTGCTCTAGTAAATTTGAAACCAGAAGAGGTGACTTGTTATTGCTAGTGTTGAAATGCACCACTTACCATTCACTGTACTCACAACCTCTGCTTGGTCTCTATAACATTCAGCAAGCATTGACAGTTAGTTGTGGGTGCAGTTTTTTTCTGCCCGGAGTAATTCAGTAATACACCTTTGATCCATATGCGCATTTGTGTCAGACACCATACTGTCAGAGTATCTCTCTGCTGCCATGTCACATGACAACAAAATGGAATATTGACAGTGAAGTTCCACCTCTGCTGTCATCCCAGCCACATTACTTCTGCTGTCATAGACCAATGGAATGAAGTAGGAGGCATTATGTTCAAAGCATCACTCATATAAAAAGTAGTTATCCTAATTAGCTCACTTTCAGGTGCTAAAAAAGCTACACTGCTTGTCAGCACATCCCTGCAGCTCTACTTACAGGAAAAATATTGAAAGGAACATAAAATCATTTAAAACATCCTATACTCAAAAACTTTGCCTTCAATATGGAGAAGATTTATTTGGCATAGATACACTAACATGAGTAGGCCAATGCACAGTTATCATTAAAGTGCCAGAATGTTCCACCATACCCTTCCTGTGGAAGCAAGGTCATCTCAAAAAACTCAACAATGATTTAATTGATACCACAGCTGGTTTCTACCATGTTTTAACTAACATTTCACAATGGAGACAATGCCAGTATTCAACATTCCAATTATTTTGGGTTCTTCCCCTTATACATTGATTGGACTAAGTATGCTGTAGGATGTTTTCTCTATCTTATGTGTAATATCTGTACAGCCTGTATTTTAACTGAGTAGCTTCTACTCAGTTCAAAACAGTTTCTCTAATACAGTATTTTAAAAATGCAAGAACACATATGTCTGAAAATTGTGCCAATTAGCTAACTGACTTTTCCATTACCACCCCAATTGTAACTGTAGAAGCAATGCTTTCAAGTTCAGATGCAACATAACTGTCCATTGCATAAAAAGTAAGGACATGGGGAAAGATACGAAAGAAACATAAAGGAAGATCTAGCAAGTCTGCTGAGGTCAGTGAATATGTGAATTTGAACTACCAGGAAACAATCTGTGAGACTAGAGAATGTTTTGCTAAGACAAATGACAGAATAAATAATGACAAATGTGAAAGGCAGAAATAACAATTACACACCAGAGTTCTACTTTAACATCTAAAGTTATGACTAAACCTGGGATCTAGAAATAGCTTCAATTTGTTTAAGAATGAATAACCATTCAATTGTGTTATACTGATGAGAGATTTGAATCAGTACAGTATCTTCTACTTAACTCAAAATGGTATTCTCCTGTATGACTACATCACTGCATTGTTTTCTTCTGTCACGCTTTTCCTGGAAACAAGGATGATACATGTAAAACATGTAAACATGCAAAATATATTGCAATGAAATATGCTGTTCAGTCTTCTCCAACTTATTTCTACTAGAAAAGAATTTTGGTCATATTCTGCTTCTTATTCTACTGCTGTTAAATAAACTTTGGCTGTAAATCTGTTTTCACTCTGCTGAATGAAGACTTGAGGAAACATCAGAGAATCATAGAGAGATCAGTGGTTTCTGAGTAGTCTACAGACGTTTTCCACTGAAGTTTATGAATTGAAGTGGAAAAAGATAAGTAGAAAATAGAATGAATAACTTCCTTTACACTGTTTTTTCTGTTTAATAATTAAGTAAAAAAAAAGATGCAAGAATCTCCTCATGCAAACATTAATTTAGATAAAACTAAAGACAAATTCCAGAATGGAGTATCTATATACTTTTTCATAGATTCATAGATTCATAGATTCATTAGGTTGGAAAGGACCTACAAGATCATCTAGTCCAACCATCCTCACATCACCATCCCTACCCATCAAGCTACTAAATCAAATCCCTTAGCACCTCATCTAAACGCTTCTTGAACAGCGCTAGGGACAGTGCCTCAACCATCTCCCTAGGCAGGCCATTCCAGTGCCGGACCACTCTCTCAGAGAAAAAAATTTTCCTCAAATCTAATCTAAATCTTCCCCGGTACAACTTGTGGCCATTCCCTCTTGTCCTGTCATTAGTTACCTGGGAGAAGAGGCTGACCCCCTCCTCACCACAGCCTCCCTTCAGGAAGTGTTAGAGTGCAATGAGGTCTCCTCTCCTTTTCTCCAGACTAAACAATCCCAGCTCCCTCAGCCGCTCCTCGTAAGACTTGTGCTCCAGACCCCTCACCAGTTTTGTTGCCCTTCTCTGAACACGCTCATGTATGTGATTTTCTTTTCTCGCTGGTAAATGATTTTAGTTTGTAAACATAAACAAGGACCTCTCCATGGAAGCTGACTATGTGTACAACTTTGAATATGTTTATGTGGTGTGAGTGATCTTATTATTAGATCTATTCTCTATTTGAGTTGTGGAGTTCTGTACTACCTGGTATGCCAGGATACTTATGAAACCAAGATGTTTCCTTTCCTACCTGTAGGAAAGCCAATAAAATCTAAGGTATAGAAGCTATTTACCTATTGAAGGTTACCTGATACACTTTTAAGGGCAGAGAATAAAGATGGAGAATTCATTATTATATGTAAAGTGCTGTTCTTATAAGTAGATCTACGCTTTTCCTTCTGAAGTTCAGTAGCACTATTCTAGCCTCAGGAACATTATAGAAGCTAAAGAACATAGACGATCTGAAAATTTACACTGAAGTTTTACCCTATTCTGGTGCACTGATATTGCTTTAAAAACAACAACTGGTTTTACTTATGTGTTTAACTGTTCAGAGATGCCCAAATCCTTTCAAGCATCAGCTAATATAGGTATCTATATGATATGTAATCTATTCAGAATCATACGCATGATAGTTTACATTTCTGTAACTTACATTGCTCAGTGACACATGACTACATAAGTCCCAATCATCTCTGAATGTAAACATCTCAATTTAATTTCAGTTATGGTAGTGTTTTACATGTAAACCCATTATTTTTTAAGCAGGTGTGAAAAATAAATAAATAAATAAATAAATAAATATCTGTTAAATATGAGTATGGATCTTTGCGCCATAGTGTCTCCCATGCTCAATTTAAAGCCTAAATCCCCTATATTTGCCATGTTATTTATTTTTTTCCTCCTTAAGAAGTTAAGAGATGTCATGAATCTATTTATACCATTACTTCAGTCTTGTTCTCTGATTACATAGTCAGTGTTTTCTTTCACACTTTGCATGGTGTCGTTCTTAGTTCTCAAAATCTACTCTGTTTTTAATTTTGGCCTTCATCCAGGAAGGCACTTAAACATTGTATTACTTGCCTACTCCACTGAAACTACTCATGCATTAAAGGGTAGACTGTATATAAGTTCCTTGAATAGAATAGGGTTGTCCAGATTATAAACCTTCATTCGTGAGCCTGTCACAATTATGAATAATTTACTGCTTTCAGTTTATTTTTCACTTTAGAGACTCTGAAGTACTTCAGAATCAGAATCCTGTATACCTGAAAATAAGAACAAGTTGCTTCTCCCTTTTTGTAGAACATAGATTTATTGACTAGACAAAACAAATACAAAGTGTAATTTTCCTTGAATTATTTAATAAAAGTTCAGAGGAAGAAGGAAGAAAATTGCTTTGATCATCAAGGAGTTAGACAGCTTATGAGACTGGAAATAGCCAAGCACAGATTTGAATATGGCACGTGAAATACTGAGAGGAGTTCAATATCATCTCAATATCATCTTTGTTACCATATCAGCTGTTTGACATAAATGTATAGCAAGTTGATGGCTTTAATCTAATTTATAGAGGGCATGTCAACATAAAACAATCCACTCATGCTACTGGACCAAATTGCCCTATAAACTGATCACTTTATGAGAAATTTCAAGACCTTAATTTTTCTGTTTTATATTCCTTCTTTCTAAAGGTAGATGATTCTTCTAAATTGTGCTGAACTGGAGAATGCCAACAAGTAAACAATACATATTTCTCTAATCAGGAACTTACTGAGATTATTTCTAGAATGTACACTTGAAAGATAAATAAAAAAAATAAATAGAACACTTTTTCTCCCCCTCATTTAAAGAAACAATATGCCTCCTTAAAACATCAGTAATATAACTTACATGAAATGTTTTCTTGTCATATTTTAAAAGGCTCAAATTTCTTGAGAACATTCTTGCTGTATTAAAAATTTTGGCCTTTCTTTTTCAGATATAAGATGAATAAGGTTGTAAAGGACTATTACTGACAGATGGACAAGTCCTGGTAAGTCTTGGACAAGTCCAAGACAGTCTGCACCTCTGACTACAACTTCAACAGATGGACAAGTCCAAGAAATCTTTTGTCTGAAGACTTGCAGGCCAGGGCCAATGAGAGATAAAGAGCTCCGTAGATCCATAGATGAGCAGTTGCAGACTGGCTGATGAGGAGCCTTTTTGGGCACATCTTGAGGGAGATAACTAACCTGCATGCCCAAATGTAATGCGTATGGCTCTATCCTTACTGCCCAGGAATGCTGTGCTGGCAGAAGAAGAGGATAAAAAAGAAACCTACAGCCAAGGAGGTGTGTGTCCAATGTAAGACTCCAGATGGAGTGCTACTTGCCTGCTATCTGTTTCTCCGTAGCCTGTTGAGGCATGCCAGTTTCTCCTGGACCTGCTGTCAGTTGCCTAATGCCTACCAGCTTGCTGCCTAAGGATAGCCATTCTGCCACTGCCTCCCCCTGTGCCCTTACTCCTGCATCATCCTTTGACTGTTGGAATAGCATACAATGGACAGCATTGGATCAGGAAATTTGATGAATATTCTGAAAGTTGCTGATTTAGAGACAGATGTACTGGGATTTGAATAGTCAATGCCTAATTGAAACAGCCCTAAAAATATGTAGTTACTACTTGATACTCTTCAGTACATGGCTATGAATCATATGCTGCTTATTATTACTCTCTTAAAAACTGCCCGTTTCATCAGCAAAGTTGAAAATGAATTATTTACTTCTCTATAGGTAAGGAAGGACAGTATTCAGTCCATGTTTTTTGTTTTGTCAAATATACAAACCCCATGATTGTGGAAAGAAGGAAAAAGTGCAAAATTTTTAATAGGTTTGAAAGTTACTAAATGGTGTGGAAAGACTTTAGCCAAATGATAATACTTATGTGGTATAATAGCCTCAATACCTATGTGTCCTAAAAATTAAATATGCTTTGGAACTACATTTCAAGTTTAAGAGTGACAAGGACTTTTCACATCCTTTCTGCTGATTCACCGACATTCATGGTTCACATTTGTATCTTTGAATAGTTACCTATCTCCTTTTGAGGGAGGTTGTAAAAAGCACTTTCATTCTACAGATTTCTTCAAATACATAGCACCCTTTCTCATCACTGTCATTATTCATTACAAAGACCCTTAATCCCTGTAAAATATTTTTCTACTTACAGAAAGTGTGAAAATTGAGACATATGCCGTGGTGAAGAAAAACAAATCAAACAAAAAGAAAAAGTAAAACCAAACACAAGAAATCATGCAAATGAATAAACAAATAAACAGAGAAAAACAAAAAACAAAAACAAACAAAAAGAAAAAAGTCACTGTTGTGATTTAACTTGTCAGGTAGCTTAGCCTCTCATAGTCATTTGCTTCTAACTTCTCAGTGGGATGGGGGAGAGATTCAAGAAAATCAAAGTAGAAGTCATGGGTTGAGATAAAATTATTTACTAAGAAAGAGAAAAGGAAAAAGATAATAACTAAGATAGATAGATAAATTTACATAAAAAATAATGCAAAAGAAATTGCTCACCACCCCCAGTTGATGCCTAGCTAGCCCCCCCAAGTAGAGGAAGAAAGCAAGATGAATGCCCACCCCCTTCAAAAGTCCTTTGACATGATATCATATGGTATGGAATATCCCTTTGGCCAGTTTAAGTCAGATGTCCTAATTCTGTTCCCTCTCGGTTCCCTGGGTGCTTCACTGGGAATAGACTTGGCTCTGTACAACACTGTTCAGTACCAACTATAACCATTGGTGTATTATCAACATTGTTTTTCTCCTAGAACGAAAACATAGCATCATACCAGACATTCTGAAGAAGGCAATTCTATCCCAGCTGAAGCTAATAAACCACCAAAATAATTATTCACCTATCAGACTGAGAAGCATTAAAAAAAAAGGTCTGTTGAATAGAGGCAAATGAAGCCTCACAGTTCTAATTATAAAAAAAATCAAATAACTGAGAGTTTTGGAAAGCTTACAATACCACCCTGAGTTGGGATGGGCACTGGAAAAGAAATAAGGAAAAATCAATCACAAATAAATTTCGCTTTTTTTTTTTTTTTTTTTTTGTCAACAGCAGGTAAATAGTCACAGGATCAACAGTTTCCTGGTTCTGTGTGCAGCCTTCCTGGCACATAAGATTGAATAAGGAACAATACATTGGGGCTTTTTCCTAACACATCTAGCATATCTCCTGGCATAACAGACAGTGAATCAAACACACAAAAATCCCAATGCCACCAAATATATAATAAATGAGGCATTTATTTTACTGATTTCAATATGAGTATTTCTCTAATACTTTCAAACACCGTAAAAGATTGTGCTGGTCTAATTACATCAAAAGAGAGTATCTCTGTGTCCATTTTCTTCACAAGCTCCTCAAGATACTCTTTAGCAATACTTTTCGAAAATAAAACATTTGTTTCCAAACCTTGAAGTTTCTAGCACAGGATGTTGCTCGTCCCTGTACTAATTCATTTCACGGATAGACACAATAATGCTATTCAAACTTTAAGACGAAACACAATGACGATAGCTTTTTACAGTAAATCTCACTGTATTAGTTAATTCTTCAGTTCTTGAATGTTTCATAGTTAAGTCTATGTATTTATTGAGTAACTTTGAGACATCACAGTTTACATCTATTTAGCATAGAATTTTAGGATGAGTTGAGCTCCGGTGTCATCATGGAACCACAGAATCACAGAATTGTAGGGGCTGGAAGGGACCTCTAGAGATCATCCAGTCCAACCCCCCTGCTAAAGCAGCTCCCTACACCAGGCTGCACCAGTAGGAATCCAGGTGGATCTTGAATGTCTTCAGAGGAGACTCCATAGCTTCTCTGGGCAACCTGCTTCAGTGCTCTGTCACCTGCATTGTGAAGAAGTTCCCACACACATTTGTGCAGAAACTTTTATGCTTCAGATTGTGACCATTTCCTCTCAGCCTACTGCCACACACTGATGAGAAGAGTCTGTCCTCATCTCTTTGCCTCCCACACTTCAGATATTTGTACACATGTATCAGATCTCCTCTGAGTCTTGTTTTTTCAAGACTGTACAGACCCAGGTCTCTCAGCCCTCAAAAGGGACATGCTCAATGCCTCTTATCATCTTTGTAGCCCTCCACTGGACTCTTTTGAGGAGATCCCTGTCTTTTTGTATGAGGAGCCCAGAACTGGACACAGTACTCCAGGTGAGGCTTCAGCAGGACAGAGTAGAGGGGGAGGATCACCTCCCTCAAACTGCTGGCCATGCTCTTCTTAATGCATCACAGGATCCCATTGTCCTTCTTGGCCACCGTGGCACATTGCTGGCTTAAGGTGTCCACCAGGAAACACAGGTCCCTCTCCTCGGAGTTCCCCTACAGCAGGTCATCCCCCAGTCTGTACTGGTGTCTGCAGTTATTTCTCCCTAGGTGCAATTTACATTTGCTCTTGTTAAACCTCATCTGGATCCTCTCTACCTAGTACTGTCTCTCCAGGTCTGACTGAATAGCAGCTCAGCTTTCCGGCATGTCAGACATTCCTCCCAGCTTTGTATCATCAGCAAACTTGCTGAGGGTAGACTCTATCTCTTCATCAAAGTCACTGATGAAGATGTTCAACAGAACTGGACCTAGAACCAATCCCTGAGGAACACTGCTAACTACAAACCTCCAACTGGACTCTGCACTACTGATCACAATTCTTTGAGCTCTCCCAGTAAGCCAGTTCTTAACCCACCTCACTGTCCACTCATCTATTCCACACCTCCTCAGCTTTGTTATAAGGATGCTCTTAGAGACAGCATCAAATGCCTTGCTGAAATCAAGGCTCTCCCTCCATCCACACAGCTAGTAATGACATCATAGTTGGCTACCATGTTGGTCAAGCATGACCTCCCCCTGGTGAACCCATGATGACTACTCCTGATAACCTTCTTCTCTTCCAATTGCCTGAAAACAGCATCCAGAACAAATTGTTCCGTCACCTTTCCAGAGACAGAAGTGAGGCTGACTGGCCTGCAGTTCCTCAGATCCTCCATATTGGCCTTTTTGAAGACTGGAGTGACACTGGCTATCCTCCAGTCTTCAGGCACCTCTCCCATTTTCCAAGATCTCTCAAATATGATAGAGAGCAGTTCAGCAGTCAACTCTGCCAACTCCCTCAGGACATGTGGACGCATCCCATTAGGGCCATGGACTTATGTACACTGATGTTGACATAGACACTCTTGGACCAACTTCTCCTTCACCAAAGGGGAGCCTTCCATTCCCCAGACCCTCTCACTTAACCCCATGGTCCAGGAGTGTTGAGGCGGTGTTCTCACAGTGAAGACAGAAGAGAAGAAGGCATTCAATATCTCCCCATTCTCTGCATCTGCCATTACCAGAACCCCCCTCTCATTTAGTAGGGGACCCCCGTTTTCCCTAGTCTTTTTTTAACTGTTTACATACCTAAAAAACAAACAAACAAAACAACAACAACAAAAACTTTCTTATTATCCTTTATCTCTTTTGCCACATCAAATTCCAGTTGGGTTTGGCCTTCCTTGTCACATCCCTGCAGGCCCTGACAACATTCCTATATTCTTCCCAAGTGATCAGACCTTTTTTCATAGATCTTCCTCTTCCTTTCTGTGTTTATGTATGAGCTCCTGCTCATTCACACAGATCTCCTGCCACCCTTGCCTGATTTCTTGCTCACAGGGACACACTGATCCTGAACCTGGAAGAACCACTGTTTAAATGCTGATATGTTGTGGTATGTTTTTGTCATCTATAACTTCCTAATTAAAATATATACACTGGGGAAAGTTTTCCTTTGTGTGAGAAGAATCAAATGGAGCATGCTCTGATCACTCGTTATAATGCCATATTGGTTCTTGGTCTTGGCATATTAACAACTAGTTGTAGTTAAGGTACAAATACATAAAGCGTAGTTCAACAAGACATTTTAGAATACATATGAACTTATGGTCATCTTTGTATCATTCTGTCTAGCCAAGTTTTCCACGTAGCTATCCTTCAGCACCTAAGAAGAAAACTTCTCTGCAGTACTTCTTCCATGCTTCCATTCATACATCACAAGCTGCAACAGCAGTGCTACTTTCTGGCAACACTACCACAGACTCTTAGGTAAGGTAAGCACGCTTCAATCCTTTAAGATAAATCAGAGAGCGTGAAGTGAAATTTAGCACTGATTTCAGCACAATGAAACAAGAACCAATTAATCATCTGCTAAACTAAGCAATTCTAGTGTACAGATTTTGAGCTACCTTCGTCATTATAACGTGAAAGATTACAATTTCAAATTTACTAAATTTAACTTTCTAGTAGGGTTTTAGGAAAACCTGCTGGATTTTTAGTCTTCTACCTCAGTTTATATTAAGAGTGCATAGAGTTAAGTGAGCTGTGTAAAATGAAAACTATTTCAAAAGTCTCTGAAAATGTTCAGAGGAGGTACAGGTTTTTATTTTATTTTTATTTTATTATTTTATTTTATTTTTATTTTATTTTATTTTATTTTATTTTATTATTTTATTTTATTTTATTTTATTTTATTTTATTTTATTTTATTTTATTTTATTATTTTTGTTTGGTTTGGTTTGGTTTGGTTTGGTTTGGTTTGGTTTGGTTTGGTTTGGTTTGGTTTGGTTTTATTTATTTATTTTGAGATCTCAGTAAGAATGCACTGATATTCAAAACTAAATACCATACTGAGTTAAGGATGGAGATTATTGGAAAATGAGAGCAATATTAAATTCCTTTTGATGCTGGAACTTCAACAGTTGGACCTCAGATTTGCCACTCCTCGTAGATCATGATATGTTGCTCAGAACTACTATGTTTCTGAGGCTCATCAGCTATGAGTTTTCAAGCACTTTTATAATTTTTTCTTACTCTACAGATTCACTAGTCACTGATAGCAGTCAAGACAGGAACATAGACTTATCTTTGAAGAAAAACACTTCACTTTATACTCCAACACACTTAGATCACTATTATTATTGACCGAGTTCATATAACATTTCATTTGGACAAGATAGCACATTCTACATATAATTATGCCTGATAGACATGAAAGACCTCATACTGATCAACTATTTATGCATTATGTACACTCTGATTAATTGCTCCATTTTAGTTTAGTCATTCCATGTAATTGAGTGCATCCTTATCAAGTTTGCTGATGACACCAGTGGTGTAGTTGGCAGAACAGAAGGTGGGGATCACATGAAAAGAGACCTGGACAGGCTGTAAAAGTGGGCCCATGAAAATCAAAGAAGTTCAACAATGCCAAGTGTTGCACTGGGGGGTCAAGGCAGTCATGGATATGAGTACAGAATGGGAGAAATGCTCCCAGAGGATTGTCCTGCAGAAAAGGGCTGAAGGGGTCCTGATGAACAAAAAGCTGGATGTGAGCAAGCAACATGGAAGGATAACTGTGTCCTGGACTACATTAGTAGAGGAGTGGCCAGCAGGGCAATGGAGGTGATTGTTCCCATCTCTGCCCTCGTGAGGCCTCATCTGAAGTACAGCATCGAGGTCCCCAGGACAAGAAAGACATGGAGAAATTGGAGTGGGTCCAGAGGAGGCATGCAAAGATGATCAGAAGGCTGGAGCACTTCTCCTGTGAAGAAAGGCTGGGGGAGATGGGCTTGTTCAGCTTGGAGAAGGTTGAAGAGACCTCAGTGCATCCTTCCAGTACTTGAAGGGATCTTATACGCTGGAGGGGAGTGACTTTTTTTCACTGCCTGATAGTGACAGGACAAGGGGAAATGGATTTAAATCGAAAGAGATCAGATTTAGGTTAGATGTTAAGATCAAGTTTTTACTCAGAAGGTGGAGAGGAGACGGAAGAAGTTGCCCAGGGACATTGTGGATTCTACATCCCTGGAGGCATTCCCATGTTTAATGGGAACACAGGCAGCCAGATCTAGTGGTTACTGATCTAGTGTTAACCACTAGATCCACATCAGGGAGGAGTTGGAGCTCAATGATCTTTAAGGTCCTCTCCAACCCAAAACACACTAAACCAAAACACACTAAACCAGTCACATTTATGTACATATAGACACACACCTGAGTAATCATGAATACTCTGCCATAGCTGCTTGGTAAGTAGTCATAGACTACTCATGTAGTTCCTGTACATGAGAAGGAATTAAGTGTGTGGATAACAGATATCTTGTATCATAATGTGGTTGTACTATTAAAAGTGAAACAATTTTAAAAACAAAGACTTTCTAGATGCATCAGTGCGTGAAATTTAAAAGCAAGTGCTTTTGTAGAAAAGTTTTAAGTTGACATTTGCTCTTGAACATACATAGTATAGAAAGCACTACATGAGAACAAGCTAACTGTCCCTTACACAGAGAATAGTGCTCAACTGAGAAAGTAGCTGTTGTTTTCGGGACTGAGACTAGATAGTCCCTTTTCTACTTTTCTCTGCATCTGAACTATTACTTCTACATTTCTACTTTTATTCTGGGGTGGTGCTAGGGAGGGGTAGATTCTATCTTTTCAGAAGACAAAAAAAAAAAAAAAAAGAAAGTATCTTACATTTGGTTTTGTATACTTTCAAACAAGAATTCTAGCTTAATATATCATAAAATCTAGTAATAAGACCTCTATTTTTATGTATGAACTAAGAATCCAAGAAAGTGTAGGTCATGAATTAGAAAGACATCCAGTACATGATTTTTTCAAAAAAGACAAGTGAATTATTGAGATAAAATTATCTAATTGATTTCAGAACAAAAATGTAGTTAATGAGAAATTCTGAATGGTTGAACAAAAACCAGTAATATTTCATAGAGTTCCACAAGCATATACTTTGCTTTCTCAGTGTCACTCAAGAAATGACGTAAATTTTAAAGAAGTTTGTTGAGGACAAGAGTAGAATAGGTGAAGATAAATTCACAGATCAGATTGTAGAATAATTGAATAGCAGAAGTATTAAACAAATACTAAGCAGCAGTCATATTTGTTAAAGACTGAAGTGTTATATGGTTATGGTGTTATAAAACAAACAAGTTTCCTTTGAAAGTATAGGTCATATGACACAATTACTGTCAGGACTGGCTCAAGAAAATAGAAAAAAAGATTGTGAAAGCCCGAGTAGATCACAGCTCAAAGAAGTTGAGCTCTGCATCCTTGACAGTTTTATTAGTTCCCCAACAACAGCAATTACAAAAGATGTAATATTTACAGAATATTTTCTTTTTTAAATAGATATGAACATAACCTTAATTTTTTTCTTACTGAATTCAGTATTAGCTGAGATGGAGTTACAGTGTTGCATCTGGACATCTTTTAATGAAGTTGGAGCAAGTCTAAAGAAAGTGGAAATGAATAACAAGAGAACTGTAAATATACTTTGAAGAAGGATGAAAAAAATTTCTTTTTTTTTTTAGCTCAGGAAATAAAATGTTGTAGGTGTTAAATACTTAAAGAATGTTATTATTACCGATTCTTTCTCTACAAGGATAAGATACGTGGATACGTGAAGTTATTCTGAATGTTACAGGAGATAGAGGAGAAATAATGTTTTAGGTACTCTAAAGATGTTATCTGAATATCACGAAAAGTGCTCCTGTCAATAATGTCAGAATTACTTCCCAATGTTTCCTGCTCCTCAGAGGAAATTCACATGCAAATACAATGGATACAAGAGGTTCATTGAACTCCTGGAGAATGCTTTTATTAACTGCACATCTGCTCAACAAGGAACCCTGTTTATATAATTTACATCACCTGATATATAATTTTTCTCTTTGTTCCCCTCTCCTGGTTTCTTCCTCTTCACCACTCTTGAACTCCTAATCCAGAAATAATGTCAAGGCTTTGGTATTTATGTTTGTCTTACCCATTCCACTTAGTCAGCCTTTGCAAACTCACTTTTTAAAAATTTGTATCAATTTGACTGAACATTGTCATGTTGAAAATACATGCAAACAAAATAACATATGAAGAGAAAAATCTCTGCTTACTAGATATGCAAAGAGGATACACATTAGAATGCACTGAAATAATAAGGAAGCAATCTGTAAGAAACACAGATGGCATGCCTTGTTCAGATCACCATGTTTTACATATAGGCCATAACTTAATTATCAGAACAGATGTGCCCATATTACATAGCATAACACATTTCCTTTCTTTCCATTAATACTGTCAAGTGGACAAATAAACAACAGATACCTAATTTGCTTTCTAGCACTGACAGAACTAGAAAAAATAACTTACAGAAGGTATGGTAGAGTCAGCCATCCAAGGTATGGAAGTACTCAGCATAGTTAAATGAGTTATAGTGAACACTATGCTCTGATATGATATGTTATCTGAGCTGGGCAAGATGGTAGAGAAATATTTACTTAGAATTGCTTGTGTAATGTAGCAAACTACATTCAAACTCTGCTCATTGTAGTGATCTAAAGCAGATGGCTTGAAGTTTTCCATTAAAACTGTTTTGACAGAAAACTGGTTTTCTGCAGAGTAATTCTTGTTTTTGTAAAAAATGTCTGCTTCCCTTGGAAAAAATTTTGCCTATAAAAAAAACACTCCAAATATGAGATACAGAACATTTTTCAGTAGAAAACTACAAGCTTGAACTGTGGTACTTATTGTTCAAAATGTTTTGTTCTTAACATTCCCTTTAAGTCAGGTTTCCCAGATGGATGATATCTTCCAAGATGCAGTGAAATTTCATCAAGTCTTCAATTACTGAAAAGGAGAAGTTTTTAGAATGCTGTGAAAAAAAGGAGTTTGGTGAGAGACTTCACCCCATGGAAAAATACTATGGAAGAGATTTTTCAACAACAGGATCCAGAGCTGGATTGAGCATATAAAGAACAACATTTCTTTTTATTATTTTTGCTATTTGCTCTGTTCAAACATTCTTCTTTTCCCGAAGGTGTAAACTAGCATGATATAGAATTCTTAGCTAAAGGGAAACATTGTCAATTTCTACAAAAATACAAGCAAACAAACAAAAAAAATCTTCTGTCATATCCCCTAAACATTTCTATTTGCTTGATTTCTAATTATATACATATATATATATGAATATATATAATATATAATTTCAGTTATATATATGTATAACTGAAATTCATGGATTGCTGAAAAGTATGATTTACAAAATCACATTTTGTTCTCCTGCTTGTATTCCATTGTTTCAAGCCTTACTCCAAAGACTTTTATTTCGCATGCTTCTGCTGTTCTTTTTTCTTCTGTTCTCAAGAACCTTATTGCACTGAAGTAGTCAGCACACTTAATAACTGAATCAGATAAAATTTAAACAATAATTGTTATTTGTAACTTAAATTTAAAAAGAGGAAATTTATTTGAAGATAGCATACTTTTAAGTTGGTTCAGTGTCTAGTTAAGAAAGGATGAGCAAAAGCAGCAACTCTAGTAAAGCTAGTAAATTTACTCAAAGACACTTCCTTTTATTTTTCATATATTTTTTTTCTTATTTTTTAATAGTACCAATCAGAATTTAAAGGGAAACATTTCACCACAATATTTATGTAACATTCCATCATTTATAAAATCGAATCAGATTATTAAAATAATTTATTGAGATTTATATTTAGTCTTGAGCTACACTTGCTAAAGAAACAGAGCATGAAAAATCAATAACCTACTGTCGTAATTTTGTGGTTTTGATGTCGGTATTCCAAATCAGAACATCATGCTGGGAGTTAAAGAGTTAATGATCTGGTAGGGAGTGGAAATGGGATGTAGCTCCGGACCGGACACCAGCCTCGCTCTTTCTGGCGCTCTTTCTCTCTGCTTACTGCGGAGATAAAGCACGTGTGTTTCCCCTGCAGTTTTACTACCATAAGATTCTCCAATTTTGGATACTTTCGTCTCTCCCAGATTGTTCGATTTTGTTGGATTTAATAAAATTACCATTCCTCTTCAAATCGCTGCCATTTTTATTTGTTTGTTTGTGTTTTCTTTCTCCGAGACCCATCCATTATCTCATTCAATGTTCAATGAATAAAAAGTTCACAAAAAGTATAAAATAAATTCTGATCTCTTTTTAAATGCTTTTGTGATATGTATCAGATTAGGGTTCTTGTTTGCCCTATCATATAGTGGTAATATAATCACCTAAACAAACATGTTTCAGTTTGCTAACCCCTTCAAGAGAAAGGTGGATTTATAGAGGACGCACATTATGCCTATATTTATTCACTTTTTTTTTCATAATTTTATAAATATGCTGAACTGTGAATTTAGTGGCCACTTCCTTCTTTCTGTGAAAGTAATGTAGTAACTTATATGATTTATAATACAATCTAAAATGCAGATAAAAGTAAAGTATAAGGAAAAACAGGATACAATTCAAAACATTAGAAGTATTACGTATTACAAAATTAGAAATTATTTCAAAAGATTCTCATGTAAACCCATCATTGCAGTTGCAAAAGGTGTAGGGTGTATAAAATTGCAAAAATTAACTAATTGGTAAGACCTCTGAATGCCAACTAATGGAGTATCGTCAACTAAGAACAAATGAAATACATGGTGTGCAGCATGGAAATTTTTTAAAGCAATTCCTGGAAGGGTGAAAAGGACTGCAGCATCTTCAGTATCTGCAGCTTAGCACAGAAAAAAAACAAAAGACCACAACATCTGTAGTCTCTGCAGACAATGTATTAGAATACTTTTCTAAGAGTTATGATAAAATATCTCACTAGTATTATGTTAAGGGAAATATTGGCTCAAGAAATTACTCAATCTAACATACTTTTAGAGGTTACTTTATACGTATTTTTAAATAACGTAAGCAATGATCTGTTCTGTTTAATGCAATTTTGATCAATCTCAGAAGAAAACAGAATAGAAAAAGTCTCAGAGACTGCACAGGCAGCAAAGGCAAGATCCCTGAGTAGCAAAATTCTTGCCACAAACTGCTGCAATAATGTGCCCTGACAGTTTGTCTATTTTTTAAAGTAAGAAAAAGAATTAAAACTTGTTAGTCTTTTTTCTGACAGTCACAGAATGATAAACTTCTCCATCATTACATTTGTGCTATTTTCTCCACCTCAAATTTACATGTATGATTGATCTTTTATTTTGATTGATCGACAAAGAGTATGATGCAAAAAAGGGATGCAAGACGTATACGTAAACTTATGTTAAAATATTGATTCTCAATTACCATGTAACAATTTTTCTCGCTAAGCTGCATTATACAAAAAATGAAAACATTCCTACCCCAATTCTCTGTTCTTTTAATTGTTATGAATCCTCATATATAAATCAAGACTCTGTGTTCAACTACCTTTTTAATTCATGGGCAGTAATAATATTGGGTGCTCACTACTGATAAAAAAGTTTTGTCCTAAATTTCCATAATGCTAGCTATTCTCACAGACTTCTGCAGACTAAATTTCTGAGACATGGTTAAAAGCAGAAAGACAATGGTCTATTTACTGATTTGCAACAATAGTTTCGTCTCGTAAATAGAGCTGAGGTCAAAGTGTACATTTAATTCAGTTATTTTGAAGAATGGAGAATAAATGAAAGTTTCAAATAAAAAGAAAGTAAGCACACTGTAAATCCTCCAAGGCCTAATTGAGTCAAAAAGAAAGATTATCTTGTTCTGCAGATAAAAAATCATGTTTGCTTGTTACTTTGTTTTTAAAAATAAATGTTTCTGTAATTCTGCATTGGCAGACTCCATGTGAAAATTTCCCAAGTAATAATTACTGAATTTAGTTATCACCACAATATTGTTTATTTCTCTCATTACCTGCCTTTTTCCCCATCAGCACGTCTCTGATAATCTGACCTCACATCATCACAATTTGTAAGAAGATACAGTGACCTGCGTTTTATTTTGCTTCTCAGCATGGCAGTCAAAAATACATTCTACTTAGATTCTTTGTTAAAAAATAAAGGATCAGAAAGATAACTCCTCTGTGAAAAGGATCTGTGACATTTTCTGGAAATCGAATATAATTTTAACATCTTATCCATTTAGTAGTATTCAATAACTCTACATTAGATGAAATCACAGGCTTTGCTAATCAATATCAATATTTTTATATGTTACATATTGTCTTATATCACAGGTAATTCCAGTCATGAGACAATCTTAAGACTGACTTTTTTTGGAATTTCTTTATGACTTCAGTATATTAAAATACATATTTATTATTTTTTCACCTTCTCTTTCATCAGAAATATTTGACAAAATTACAGTATGTTTTAAGTCTTATTTCAAACTGAATTTAGTAGTACTAAATAAACATTTGAATTATCTTTATGCTTCAAACACAACAAAGGTGCCAAAACGGATCTTCTTTTATATGTTTTTTTACAAAAGTTCATAATGCTGGTATTTGTTAACCAAAATGAAGGCATCTCTGCTCCTTTAAAACTGCTCTGGAGGTATTGTATTGTTATTTTTCAATACGTAACTTTTATGTATATTTTATTCATCCTTTTACTCTTTTTTTTTCCAAGTTATTGGTTTTGGTTTTTTTTATTTGTATTATTTATTGAGAAATGTTAATATTTATCCTAGTAAAGATAACAAAAAGTTGCATTAGGTTAACTTCATAATTAAAATGTAGGACATACAGGCCTGACGGGATTTTTTATGAATTAACATTGTATGTATGAATTATTTCAGTGAATTAAAAGAAGGAGATACTAATATAAAAACTGGTATTTTGAAGAAAGAAGCATGTTGTGAGAGTACTGAAGTACCAAACTCAGGGACAGAATATGTTACAGTGCTCTACACTATCAAGGGCAGTTTGTAAAACATTTCTTGTTTTGTCCTCCCTCTGTCAGATTTTGATTCAGCTATATTATCTCCTTATATCATATTCTTTCAAAATAAATTCATAAACTGAAGAATGAATAGAGAAAATCATTTTCAGCATTATTGTTTCCTGTGGCTACCTACAAAGAATAAAGTTGTTTGAATTTTGAAAGGAAAAAGTGAGATGAAAATAAAACCAATAAACTAAAAATGCGACATAACTGGCAGATAGATCTGTATAGATGGTAAAATATGCTTCCATCTCTTCAGGAATCTCAGAATTCATTGTGTCCAAGTAAAACATGGGAAAAAAAAAAAGATCAAATGTTGATTTTCTGACAAATTATTAACATTATATGTATTTTGTTTAAGTTAATGAAGTACATTTTTTGTGACATTTCTGGTGTGATTTCTTACAGCATACTTTTCTTTATTCAGTATAAACTCCATTTTATTAAAGTTCACCACCTTTAGAACCAGGGAGAAAACAGGGGAACTGATGGGGTTCAGTGATTTCTACTTAAAATTTGATTTTAAAAACACTAATTAGTAAACTAACATAATTTTTGATTAATTTATAGCTTACTGAAAGTTAACGTGAATTTTCTGAAAATAAAATTACAAAGCTGATTTTAACATAGCTCAATATACTCCTGCATGTATAATTCTTTAGTGCAGGACCAAATACCTGACCCTCTGGCATTCTGTAAGGGATCTGCACTGCATGTACTATCTGTTAATCCTTCTTTTGTTTCTTTACTTAAAGTATGTAACATGGACTGAAATAAACAACTATTCCTACAATTTTTCCTAAGCATGATACTTACATATGCACGTAACACATGTATGCATATATACATATATATACAAAGTGGATATTTATTTCTCTTAGCAATTTTAGTAACTTTTGATTCTGAAGATTCTTTCCAGATGCCAGGAGCACTTTAAAATCAGATAAACAACACAAGAGAATAGTCATTCTCTGCACTTCCTTAATATCTCAGTGATAATATTCAAGAGTGTAATAATCAATATACAGAAAAACTCTTTATCCAATTCCAACATCTGTGTAAGACATCACATAAATATTTAACATAGTGGAAATGAAGACTAGAATGAAAAGTGCAGAATAAACATTGAAAATGGCTTATGGAAAGGAATTAACAGAAAAAACAATAAAACCCATCTTTCATTCTAAGATTTGTTCAACTCAAAACCATCGGATTTCATTTTTGCCTTAGAAAATCTTGAAAGTAGAAAATTATCATCTGAGATGAATGCATGGGATGGAGAATATATCTTGATTTTCACCGATACTGTTCCTCTGATTTTCTGAAAGGAAGTGCAGCTCTTTTAGTTTAGTATTTTACAAGTGACTCCAATAGAAAAGTAATTTGGACAGGTAAATCCTCACACCTATATGATCTATGACTGCAAATATTTTTAGAACAAAGTAAGAAGCTGTTCAGTACAATGACAGCATTCTAAACATTTACTAAAGCTTGGAATCAAATATTTTTTCTTCTACTTCTTCTTTTTCCACCTTCATTCCTGATGTCCTTATAGGGCAACAAATGTGATCACTGTCACATTTCAATATAAAAATATTCTATATATTTTTGGTATCATATGGTTCTTTTGAATTTAAAGTGTTTGCAATAGCGTCAACAGTTTATGGGCTGGTTTGGTCCAGTTCCATCGCTAATGGAGTGGGCGACCCATGGATCCACATCCTTGGGAAGCAGAAGGGGGAGAAGGAGGAGGTTAGGGAGATAGGCCTAAAATGGAACAGCAGCAACAATCTGAGAAGGAAAACTAATTTACTAAATAAGATATTGGAATGCAAAATAACACAACGTAATACAATATAATTGGAGCTGAAGCTAATAAATCAAATAAAGTGGGAGAGAGAGAAAATCAGAAACCAAAGGCCTTACACTAAAGCTGAAGGCAAGATGGTTAGGGAACCTCCACTGCTGGGGAACCTCTACTGCTGAGATGATCAGCAAAAGAGGAAGTCTCAAAGACTTGCATACAGTTTTATATTTCCATATGAGTGGAAAACAGGAACACAAAGCCCACTGGGATATGTAGTTCTTCTCTTCTGAGAGCCAGGTACCTGGGAATTCATCAGTCCACGGACTTGGAGCATTCTCTCTTTAACTCCGAATGCCTCACATAATGTTATGATGTGGAATACTGATAACAAAAAATCATAAAGCCATAACAAATAGCAACTTGAAAGAAGGCACAATTAATTTGCCTGGATTGCATTTTTTTCTGAGATGGTAAATTTAACTTCTGTTCAAACTGATTACTTCTTTTCTCTACAGTATCACATAATGATAATGAAAAAGATCACTTGAGACCTTGAATCTGCAACAAGGTTAGTACATGAACAGCACAGGATTTCAAATGTTGTGTTTTTTCACCTATTTTTCCCCTTACTTTAATGAAAACTCTTTAGCTAGTAATCTTTGTGTTTCAAAACAAACATAAATTAAAATATCAGTAGCTTCCTGCTTGAAGTCAAAATGGCTGTTGTTAATGTATCATGGAATCACAAAATCATGTAGTTTGAAAGAAACCTTCAATATTCTGAAGTACAAGAACTAACAAGACCTAATGAGCTTATTACTAAACAAAGTACTTGTGTATTACTAAAAAAAAGGTGCCACATCCACACACCTTTTAAATACCTTCAGGGATAGGTCTCCACCACTTCCCTGGGGAGGAAATTCCAACACTCTAACCCTTTCCATGAAGAAATTCTTTCTATTGACCAATCGAAACTTCTGTTGAATGATGATCGAGAGTGGCTTGGCAACCACATCTGCCAACTTGCTCAGCACTCTAGGGCACAATCCATCTGTTCCCGTGGACTTGTGAGTGTCCAGCTCTCAGAGCAGGTCCAAAATCATCTCATCGTGAACTAAGCAGGGCCTATTGTGTTCCCCATCCCTATCTTCCAGCACAAGGGCCTGTGTGCCCGGGAGCATCTAGTCTTATTATTAAAGACTGAGACAAAGAAGGCATTAAGTACCTTATTATTATGAAGTTTAATAGGAGTGGTAACACTGATGAGAAAGACAAGCCATGTGACAGAGAGCCATGAAGATATTTATGAGCATATGTGCAGGCTCTTTTTCATCACTGACAAAACTGCATAGCTAGTGGTGTTGACTATGTTGAAAAAGAGTGTTTTATAGGTACAAATTTGCCATATCAAATAGTTTTATTGTGCTCTTGGTATCAGTTTGCATCAGGAATTGGTCATGTACATGTAGGACCAAGTAGAAGAACTTAAAGGGCAGTTAGAGAAAGAAAAGTGGTCACACTCCTAGGAAATCAGAAATAGAATACGTATGAGAAGTGTCCCTGATGATGACAGATGCAACAAAGAGATTTATATGCATTGTAACATCCCTGAAGTCTCCCCTATCAGCACTGGGAACCAACCAGTGGCTCTTAACTAATGTATTACATCTATGGGAAAGAACTAATACAAAAGACCACCATTTAATTGTAGATGCACTTGCCATAACTTAAAATAATATCTCACTAGAAATTAGTTGTAGAAGGTAAAGGAAGTGATTTACTTCCTGAAACTTGAAAAGTGATTTGGAATAACGCAGACAAATTAGAAAGAAAATTTCAATCTCCATGACATCTAGTTAATTTCACTTACGAACCTGTTGATAACTGCTACAGCTTTTGTCCTAAAAATCACAGAATCACAAAATTGTAGGGGTTGGAAAGGACCTCCAGAGGTTATCTAGTCCAACCCCCAACCAAAGCAGCTTCCTAGCCCAGGTTGCACAGGTAGGTGTCCAGGTGGGTCTTGAACATCTCCAGAGAAGGAGACTCCACCACCTCTCTGTGCAGCCTGTGCCAGTGCTCCGTCACTGCGCTGTGAAGAAGTTCCCATGCACATTTGTGCAGAACTTCCTATGCATCAGTTTGTGACCCCCTTATACTATTGCCGCACACTGCAGAGAAGAGAATACAATGAAAAAAATACACAATGCTTCTATATATATCATATACCCAACCATTGTGCTAGGACTGAATCACAATGGGGCTGTACTCCACTCATTAGAACACAGGGTATGGGCCTAACAAAATGGAAAGAAATGGCAAATTGTTGGTGCTGGTGCATGTGCTGAAAAGGAGCAACAAGGATTTTTTGTGAGAATAATACCTTCAAAGCTCAAGACATTTGTCTTGACACCAAAAAAAATATTTTCCAATTTTGAGATGAACCCCAATCAGAATTTTGAAACAGTGTCTATACTGGAAAAAGTTGTGTCTGTATGACAACCTCTTGTAAATTTCATACTCAGACAATATTATAGAGATACGACCATTTCTCAAATATTTGTGTTTGTAACTTCAATAATATTATGGGATGTGACTCTAATTATTCAATTCCAGTTATGTCATATCTCTCAATATCATATAATTCTAATTATTGCTCACCTAGATCAAAAAAAGACACACTGTGTTCTGGAAAGATGAAGAAGGATGAAGAACAACAATTTGGAAACACTCTTCTCATGGTCACCAAGAACAAGAATTTTGAATTCTGTGCTTCACCCAGTTGTGATCCTATTAATCCTAACATTTATATGTTTATTGTCTGTAATCATATTATATGTGAAAGTCTGACACATGCCAAATCAGCTAACCTGACTTAAATTACTCAAGGAATCCAGAAGATGGCCTAGATACTATATTACTTTCCCTGGC
The DNA here is from genome assembly GCA_036925125.1 of Oreortyx pictus. Taxonomy (NCBI): domain Eukaryota; kingdom Metazoa; phylum Chordata; class Aves; order Galliformes; family Odontophoridae; genus Oreortyx; species Oreortyx pictus. The sequence continues at coordinate 10,363,232 of JAUPFR010000004.1, forward strand.
CTCTTGACAATCTGTGGGTAAGGCAAGTTTTGTTATGTGCATTAGAGGCACTCGTGTTTTGACCTTGTTTGATCCATTGTTTTATGTGATTTGTATAAAGTACTGAGTGTTCAATTAATGTTTTAATTGAGTTCATAATTTGTACATGTACCTCTCCCTTTTCTCCTTAACAAGCTTTGAGCCACGGGGTGGTGAAAGAGCTGGAAAAATTTCTGGCTGAAAGTTTGTTCAGCAGCACCCATTTAAGACATAACCTTCTCAACAAGCTTTTGGGGTTAATGGTTACCTTGGGTACGGCAGTAAGAGAAACATACATGGCTGGGCAACCAGAAGAAACCTTTTTGGCTGCTGCTTCTTTTGGGCACTGAACCTGACTTATGGGGGAATTCCTTTGTCAAAGGTTTCTTTTCTTTGGGAGTTCTCTCCTCCAAAGCATTCCGTTTAGTGGGGACATTTTACCCCTTGTTTCTCTGTAGTTTTTGTAGTTTTTGTTTTGTTTTTTTTCTTCTTCTTTTCTCTCTGTTAGCATGATACATTTGGACCAACAGATAAGCCAACAGAGAGTGATGCCTTCAGTGCCATGGACAAGTGTTACTGCCTTTTGCAGTGGTCAGCTCCTTCAAGCCACACGCCCAGAAAAGGCTCCCGCTTCTGTTTATCTTTACAGTCATAAGTAGAAGTGCTGTGGCATGGCATCCATCACTCACACCCTAGACAATTTGCAATAGTCAGTAAGAGTGTTATAACCAAAAATGCCTCAGAAAGCAAGCTTTGGGACACACACAATAAACAAAAAAAAAAAAAACAAAAAAAGTCAACAAATAAAACCCATTGCTGTTTTTCACACCCTGACAAACAAAACACAAAAGCCCCTGGCAGCTAAAGCAAGCCTTGATGAACCAAATGGAAGTATTTCTGATGACCAACTGCTGCCCCTGACAACAAAAACAGTGCTATGAAGAAGATAAAAAGCCTGAAGAGTTCCAAAGCAGAACAGGTACCCTCTCCACTAAACAGCAGCTGTGCAGATAAATGAGATGTTGCTGACTGATTTCCTAAAGACCAATGAGACATTGCTGGAGTCAAAAATAAAGAAACAAACAGCATCATATGGGATAATAATAGACATTAATATGATGTATGGTCCTGCCCCACATTTTTGAACAAGTAGGCCAGGTAGATTTAGAAAGGGAGCCAAAGTAGACTGCCTTGACTTCCATTCTTTCTATTTCTCTCTTACCTTATAGACTAGGCAGAAAAAGCAAGAGCAGCACAAAAAAAAAGTAAAATAAAATAAACAAAAAAAAAACTGCTCCAGTTATTGAGATAAATGTAGTGAAATGAAAAATTACACGTTTTGTTACCAGTTTCTGAAAGGACTTTTCATCCTCTCCAGTTCCATAAGAGCAAAACCACACATTACCTATGGATCTTCTGCTGAAGTCCTGATGTCCCTGCATGACCTAAGAGCATAGCAGATGCTATGTTAAAGAAGACATCTGAGATTCAACAAGACCAAGTACAAGGTGTTCATTCCACTTGAGGTGGGGCAGAGATATGTGTACACCCTAGGAGAAAAACTCCTTTGGACTAGCACTACAGAAAAGGACTTGGAGGTTCTGATGGATGAAAAGATTGACATGAGCAAAGAGTGTGTGCTGGCAGCCAAGAAGGCCAGCGGTGTCCTGAGCTACATCAAAAGAGGAGTGACAGTAGGCAGAGGGAAGGGATTGTCTCCCTCTTCCCCCATGTGGTCCCATCAGGAGTACCATGTTGAGGTCTGGGGCCCCCAGGACAAGAAAGGCACGAGGATGTTGAAGTGGGTCATGTAGAGGGTCCAAAGGTGATCAAAGGGCTGGAGCACCTCTCTTATGAAGAGAGGTTGAGGGAACCGGGTTTGTTCATTCTGGAGAAGACTATGAGGAATCCTCATTACAACCTTACACTACTCAAAGACTGAATTTTGCGTGGTATGATAGTGATAGGACATGGGGGAATGTCTTTAGACTAAAAGAGAGCAGATTTATGGTTAGATGTTAAGATATAATTTTTTTCTTGGAGGGTACTGAGGTTGCCCAGAGAAGTCGTGTGTGCTGTGTCACCAGAGCTGTTCAAGGCCATGTTGGATAGGGCCCTGGATAGCCCTCCCACAACAGGAGGATTGAAACTTGATGATCTTTAAGGTCATTTCCAACCCAAGCTGTTCTATTACTGTGATTCTACAATTATTTTTTTTCCAGATTGCTCTTGATCACATTAAGCTTGACACTGAACCTCTGATATTTACACTAGCTTTTCTTTCATGCTGACAGAAATGAAGCACTCGGTACTAACTATCAAATGAAATTTTACTAAGATGACTTATGAAATAAAGAAGAAAAGAAGGAAAGAAAAAAAAGGGAAAAAAACGAACTGGTGGAACTTCAGTGTAAATTGATCTTAGGAATTTATTAACACTTAATGAAAATACCAACTTCTTTCTGCAAAGTTTAGTTGAGCTAATAATTGCCTAGTACATATGTAATGCATGATTAATTGTACTTTTCTCATCTAAAATGCATTACAACACATGGAAAAATGAAGCTAATTGACAACTCCAAGATTATGCTTACTTTAATGCACCCTTCAGCTTACATTTTAAATGAATCAGTAATAGAATCCATAAGTCCTGTCTATGCTTAATTTTCAATATGACATATATTTAAATGATTGAAATTTCTTCTGAAGAAATTTGGTCATGTATAGATTAAAGCATAAGTCTTGTTTAATCAGGTTTCATGAAAAATTGCACGAGCTAAAACTGATGCAATTGTAAAGAACCATATGCACTTCGGCCAAGTTAGGTATGCTGACAATCAAGGGTCAAGATAAATTAAGCTAGTGCAAACACCAGAGTCTACAATATGCAGTTGTCTCCCTAAATAAGTTTGAGTTCACTGACTCATTCTACAGCAAAAGCTGCAGGATTTATTTTAACTTAGTACACTAGAAAGGAAATTTTGGTTATTTAACAGTAGAGGTTTCGACAGCCTTGCCAGAAGCTCAAGAATTCCAAGTTAGCTCACTGAAAGGTACTCTCAATATTTTACACGGAAAAAAAAAATGTTATAACCCACACCTAGAAGTAATCACCTGTTAAAAAAAATACTGCTCAGTAGAATTGGGTTGCTCCTTGCATTCATACTGATTCATTTTTAAGCCACCTGATGGAGAGTGAAAATTCAGTGACACTGGAACTAGAGGTCATTTTCTGCCTCAAGAAGATCCTCATTAAGTTTCAATTATTTTGCCACTTTGTACAATAGTCTTTCAGTCTTCCTTACATTCCTAACACATGTAGGTGGCTAATGTTTCTTCACATATGTTTCACAGCAGGTTCTGAACTATTAGAGCACTTTCAGCTAAAAGTTCTTTTCCAGTAGAGCATGTAAATGTGACCCCTGTTGGTTAATGTGCCTACAGTACATGATAAGAATTGCTGAATTAAGCACTGCATTGGAAGAATTGAAGAGCAGAGGAAACTATTCTTATCAAATCACATTACAAACTACAACAGCAAAGCAAAAGCAAATTAAACTGTAGGTGTATTTCAATTAAATTACCTGCTTATTAGGAATGGACAGGAAAAGTGTTTTTTATTTTCCACTAAGTCTTGAAATTTTACTCTTTGTTATTTTTTCATTTTTCCTAACAGGGTATTATAACCAAGCCAAGACAAACCAAACCAAAACACTCTTTTGATCTGTGGAGGTGTTGAGATTCAGGGAACAGCAACAGTAACAGGATGGATATGCCTCCTCCCTGGCTGGAATTTGTCTGAAGCCTGAGAGTGCCCCTTTGAATTACTACTATGAGGCTCTGTCTGAGCCAACATAATGACTAGTTTTTCCATGTCTTAAACAATTAGGCCAGCCACCACCAGCATAGGGAATCTAGTAGTCTCTTTCCTTCTGGATTGAACCTGAAAAATTAGTGCTGTTGTCAGACAACATAAGTTATTTCCGAAAAATGTGCAGGTGAAAAGTTCCTGGCTCTGTATCACTCGCATTATACATGAGCCTTGGTGATTGCTATACATAGGTAAGTGAAAGCTTTAACTGCCCACATACCCAACTATCCTTTCATGAGTTTTCATATTTTTCCATACATATACACATTTTGTTGTTACATTACTCTGTGTAATCTAGTACTTTTGGATCACACAAGCTTTGTAGAACAATGTAAAACAATGTTGATTGCAAAAGCAGATTTAACAGAGTGCTTTGAGAACTTCAGAGGCTTCCATTAAAAATATCTAATGTGAAATGCTTGAATCATACATTAAAGCCATTCACTAAGGAAGAAAAAAAACAGCTAACCAACCAACCACTACCACCATCAACAAAAATGAAGAATGAGATCTTAACATCATTCATAATGTTGTGGTTTAACTCAGCAGGTAGCTAAGAAACACAGCTGTTTCCTCATTTCCTCCTTTCCCAGTAGGATGGGGGAGAGAATCAGGAATAAAACAAACTAGAACTTGTGGTTTGAGGTAAAAAAATATTTGCTGAGATAGAAAAAAAAAAAAAAAGAAGAAAAAGAATGAAAAATTGTTATGATATTAATGCATACGTATACAAAACAAGTGAGTCACAAGCTATTGCTCAACACCTGCCAACTGATGTCCAGTCAGTCCCTAAGCAGGGGCTGCCCCCATCTGATCAACTCTTCCCCATTACAGGTCTTTTTCACTTGACGTCATGTGGTATTTGGCCTGTTTAGATCAACTGTCCTGATTTTCCTCCTTTTCAACTCCTGCCCCCTCAGTCCCCTTAAGAGGCAGGACAGTACAAGAAGCTAAGAAACTGAAATAATCCTTGGCTCTGTACAACACTGCTCAGCAACAACTAAGACATCGATGCATTATCAACCTCAGTTTTCTCCTAAAGCCAAAAGATAGCATCATACTGGACAGTATGAAGGAAAAATCAACTCCATCTCAGTTGAAACCGGGATGCAGAACAAGATGGAATATAATGCAATCATGTAAAGGATTCAAATTAAATAATGCAACAAAAGAATATAAGGAACAGCAAGAACACTACCAAGAAAAAGAAAAAATGCGTATACTAGTAACAATTTTCATGATCAGAGGACCACTCTTTACTTCGAATCTACTGCACTGTTCCCTGGCTATTCTCTACACATCTCCTTGTGAACAGAAAGCTTCCACTCTCTTTTTAGCCACCTTTTAGATACCAGGATACTGTAGTGAGGTCTTGGTCCTGGCTGAAACTCCCATTTTCTCCGGGATGGCAAAACCCTGTTCTTCCAGTTTTTTCATATGGCAGATACTTTGTCCTTTTGATAACCCTTATGGTCCTTTTCCAATTGATCGCATCTTTTTGAGTTGTGGTGATCATACTTGGACAGTTTACTGCACATGTGAACAGACAAGCACAGTGTAGAATGGGATGATCACATTTCTACCTCTGTTAATAATACCCAATTAAATGTAGCCCAGGGTCTGATTTCAAAGAGTAACAGAATCATTGAATATTCCAAGTTGCAAGGGACCCAGAAAGATTAATCAGTCATCCTACTTTGTTGCTGTGGAGCACTGCTGACACACATTCAGCTTGCTGCCCACCATGATGCTGAGGTCCCTTTTAGCAGGGCTGCTCCTAAGCCATACAGACACCACCCTATACTGAGCTCTTTATTGTTCCAGGTGCAAGATTTTGAACTTGCCTTTGTCCAAGTTCAGACAGACATTGCCAAGTCTCTCTGTAAGATATCTCTCCTTTCCAATGTGTACACCTCACCAACCAGTTTAGAGTCCATCAGTTTAGTTTATTTCCATGTCAGTGGAAAATATCGTATTTTTGTAGAGGATGACCAAGTCAGTCAGATACAAGTTTTCTTTGATAAACCTGCCACTTTTTTCCAAAGCACCTGCTCCATTTATCTTGCAATAGTTTCCAGGAGGAAACTGCTTGTTCAATTTCTTTCCCAGAGACTGAAGCAAGACTAATGGGCCTGTAATTTCCTGGATCCTCTTTTGGGCCCTTGTGGATAAATAGAGTATTTGCACTCTTCCAGTCATCAGAAGCATCCTCTGGTCTCTGCTTCGCAAAGATTACATGCAAGGTAATTGAAACAATGACAGTCACTTCTCATAATACTCTGGAGTGGATTCCATCTGGACGCATTGATTAATGTGAGTTGAGCCCTTGTGAGAGGTCACAGTCTAGCCCTTCATCCATTTCTGGTGAGTTAGCTTTATTATAGCTACATGCTCTTGCGATCTGGAATCCAGATTCACCAATAAAGATAACAACAAAAAAGGTACTGCAGAATCACACAGTATTCCCTGTACTTCTTTTCCCTTCTCACACTTTTGAAGAACCTTTTATTGTTGTTTATGACATCTACAGCCAATTTTAGTCACAGTAGAACCTTACCCTTCCTGAAACAATCTCTGCATACCCTGGGAAGATCATCATAGTTTTCAGTGGGTATCTGGACATATTTCCATAGGTAGTATGCTTCTTTCTTTTTTTTTTTTTTCAGCACATCTAAAAGCTCACTGTTAAACCAGTGGATAGTTTCTTGATTTTCCATCTTTCTTTCTCACTGAAGGGAATAGACCACTTTCCCACTTCCAGGAAGCACTTCTTTAATTCCCATCACTTCATTAATTAATGCTTCCCAGCTGAGTTTTGAGTCTACTGAACTTGGCTATTCTAAAATACAGGGATTTTTTCCTTATATTTGTCTTCAGTATGCTCAACCAAAATTTAAATTTAATGATGCTGTGATCATTGTTCATTGTATCCAGGGTTACCATCTGCAGCCATTATCACAGAATCATAGAACCACAGAATCATAAAGATTGGAAAAGACCTCAAAGATAATATTGTGTAAGTGTCCACCTACCATGAATATTGCCCACTAAGTCATATTGCTAACTACAACACTTATCCTTTCCTTGCACCTCTCTGGAATGGTGACTCAACCACATCCCTGGGCAATCTGTCCAAATTCTTAACCACTCATTCTTCCTCATATCGAACCTGAACCACCTCTGGCACAATTTAAGGCTATTACTTCTTGTCCTATCACTAGTTACTTGGGAGAAGAGGCCAACATCCACTCTGCCACAACCTCCTCTCAGGTAGTTGTAGAGAATTAAAATGTCTCCCTTGAGCCTCCTCTTCCCCAGACCAAACAATCCCCATTCCCTTAACCACTTGCCACAAGATTTGTGCTCCAGACTCCTCACCAGCTTCATTGTCTTTCTCTGAACATGCTCCAGGGCTTCAACTAATCTTTCTTGTAGTGACGGGTCCAAAACTGAACAGAGTTCTCAGGATGTGGCATTTCTGGAGCAGAGTACAAGAGAATCACCTCCCTGTGCCCGCTTGCTTCACTCTTTCTGGTATGAGCAAGGATACCGTTGGTCTTCTTGGCCACCTGGGCACACTGCAGGCTCATGTTCAGCCCTTTTTCATATTTGCATTCTGAAGAAAACAAGTCACTTCTTCGTGTTTCTCAGCTGGAGTTACCTCTTTATGCAAACTTGTACTTTCATGTAAAAACTCCAATAGATTCTTTTCTTTTTTACTAATGTTCAGTAAAAATTTGGAGCAATTTGGGAAATATGTTAAATAAGCATATTATTTTTTTTCTGTATAACTGTCTTTTAATTATTTAATATAAATACAAAATGAGTTAGCAGCTCATTGAAACCTGAATTAGTAAGAATGAGAATCTCTTGCTGTGTTAACGTTTCTTAATTTCATAACACTATGCCAAACATATTACTCTTAATAAACGCTGATCCCTGAACGCTAATGTCTGCTAAAGGTGTAGTAAGGGAGAAAGGGTTGATGTATATTCATATTACCAATGAATTAAGATTAGAACTAGAAAAAAAGCTAGTATTTCATCTTTAATCTTAAAAGTGAACACAGAAAAGAACATATAACATAGAAATGAAAACATTCATTCACTATCAGTTTTAAAAGTCATTCTTTAAGAAACTAACTTGTTGCTACTGCCATAGATAACTTAGAACAGCTTGGTGAGGAAAGATAATAGGGAGAAAGTACTTACATAGGTATACAGTAGAGCATGGAGTCTTCCTAATATTGAGAAAAAAGTATGTATCAACATAAGTAGTCAGGAAATTTTTTCTTTGCTTACAGTTTTGTTTCTGTTATTCTTAGTTTTAAGAAGGTTGTCCAATAAAGAAAGGAGTGGGAGAAGGCTTGTCACTGTACTAAAAAATTCAAATGCTACTGCTCATTGCTGCTTTTCAGACAGATACTGATCATCATATATACATTAGAAAGGAAGACCAGTATACAATTATCTTACATTAATTTGTTTGCCTATTTAACAAGGATATTCTGTCCTGATTTTAAATAGGAACTAGAATTGTTACTGGTCTGAGGCTAAATTATACCTTGCTGTGTTCAACAGTATCCACAGTTAAGAGCAATTAGAAATCAGCTACAGAATGTTTTTGATGGACTCCATTTCTAAGGCAGATGGCTGCTCTGGAAGTAATACATCTTATTTTACTATTTTGTTCCACAGTGTCAGAGATGGATGCTGGTGGTATGGAAGTAGAGACCAAGTCTTCCCTTCAATATTTTGTAGCTACGCAACATGTGACAGAGGAGGGGAGGTCAGTCAAAATGGCAACTGACATGAAAGTGCATATGAAGCAAGGGTGTATTACTGAACTCCTCTGTTCCAAAAAAAATTCACCAACTGACATTCCTTTATGCTTGCTGAATGTTTATGGAGACCAAACAGTGAATGTGAGCACAGTGAGGTGGTGGGTGGAGCATTTCAACAGTTGAAACAATGGGTCAGTTCCATTGATGGAGATTTTTATGAGCAGCATGCAGGCTCCTGTACATTGCTACTGAAAATGATAGCTCGTGATGGAGACCATGTGGAAAAACAGTGTTCTGTAGCTGCAAATTTGCTCTATCAAGAAGTGTTATTGTGCTCTTTGTATCTGTTGTAGTTTTCATGGAAATGAATTGGAGGCATACTTTTGGAAGGACCTGCATATAAGTTACCAAGTAACTATTAAGTACATTAAAATTTTATTTGGAGAGATTTTGAAAGTGCTTCAAAGTGCTGAAGTGAAGTTCTTAGCAAAAGCAGAAAGGAAAAACAGTTTGGTTTCATTTGTTATCCTTTCTGTTACTGCTCCTAACATCCTGAACATTGGGCCTAAGTCTTCTAGTTGATGACTGCTGTTATGAACATCAGTGTAGATCAAAAGCACAAGCCCCACTATTTTCTGATGAAGGCTTTAGGTGACTAAAGACCCCAGTGTAATTCATGTTACCGCACAGTTCTCTGCTGGGCCAGGAGTGGACAGAAGAAAGGAAAAAGAGACAGATAGCAAATATATATATATATATATATATCCCATGAAATATATATCCCATCTTCCCTATAAAAAATTATTTGTCCTTTGAGACAAATTCAGCAATTAGACTCTTTTAAGCTCTCTTTTTTTTTTCTTCATATATGTACATTTTCTTAATGTATTTTCCTTGTGACTTTGCTGCCTTCTCCACTCCAGTGTAAGCCACTTCTTGCTCTCAGTCTAGATGCTGTGAGGTTGAAAAAGGCTGGAGAATTAGGTTGATTTAATTAATTGATTTAAGTTTGGTTCAATTGGTTCAAGACTGTCATCACCCTATTGCTTAAGTCACCTCAGACTTATAAACAGTTTATGAACCAACAGAGATCTGCATGGTAGTAGACTACATTAAAATAATCTCTATCCATTTTCAGTGCATTCAGATTATATGACTTTTGGACATTGCCAAACAGGTGCTCAGGATAGAGCATGAAGATAAAACTTTGTAAAACTACTGTGGGTCTCTAGTTTTAAAAGTAAGTTCTACTCAGAGTCTGAGCCCATCAAAAGAAGGAACTAGCTTTGATGTGACTAATAATTTCAGAAAGAATAATAGCAATGAATAGTTGTGTTTTTTTTTAATAGATATTTTGAAATAAAAACTTTTCTAATGTTTCCTAATTTTTGTATAAAGAAAAATTAAATTAAAACAAAATATTCAGACTAAGGACTAATTAAGGACTTAGTTTAAAATTCTAAGCAACAATTCATTTTAACCATGCTGTTTCTAGATTTTTACATAAAACATATTTAGCAGTATTTTAGTTGATATTATTGCATGCCTCAAAATCTGAGATCTTCTATAAATGTTTATTTTTCTGATTTTTTTTTATAATAATTTTCTTCTTTATGGGAAAAGTCATCTTATTCTTTGTTTTCTTGAAGTCGGTCACTTTTTAGACTATGGAGAGGAATGCATGAAGTTATTTACAATCATTAACAGTTTCTAATACTGCACTCTGTGAGACATCATTTGGAACAACTGAATTTCTGAGGATGTTGCTGTGAAAGACACCCAGCTTCACCCTGTCAGTCAGACTCTTAAACAAGTTAGTGATTTTTTCTTCCTTACTGAATACTCTACTCCTTTGCCTTCATTTGATATAGTATTTTAATGTACATTGAGTATTTCCTAGAGAGTTTTTCTCCTCCCATTAACTGACATATAAAAACAAATGTGAAAACAACAACAGTGATGAAAGAACAAAGTAAGAAAATGAGGAGAGAGTATCACAAGAAGATACTGACAGAAACACCATAACACAGTGTGACATATACAAAAGAAATACTGACACCTAACATACAGGATTTGTGAAATGACAGAATTCTAATTAGGGATATCCCAAATGAAGAAGATAAATAAAATAATATATTATAAATACATATAAATCCTCATAATAAGTTCTTGATTAGAGAACAATCTTCAATAGTATGATTTCTGAAACTTATACATAGCCTCCTTCACCAGAAAACTGAAAAAGGACTACATGGAGTACTGAACAAACACATTAAGGAATTGTAGTTTTAGAATAAAGGGTACAAATTTTTGTTGTTGTTGTTGCCGTTGTTGTTTTCTCAGATCTTTGGTATCCATTGTTTTTCTCACCCTATTCAATTCCCTAAATCAATCAAAAAAATAAGAGAATAAATATATAGAAAACCTTTCCTATTTCAGAAACTCTTGATTTCCTTAAAACTATTAAACTTCCTGTTACTTTCAGTCCTGCTGAGCCTTCACACATCCTCCTGAGAAATAAGTTTTGTCTTAAAATTTCATGTAAATAGTATCTGCAGTAAAGTACAGGGGGGAGGGCAGTGCTGAGCAGTGCTGACTCAGGTAATAGCAAATAATTGTAAGCATCTTGATACATTGGCTAAACAAAGTGAAATAAGTACACTGTAGTGCTTTACACTTCGATAAAGGAGTATACAAATAAGTTTCAAGATTAAAAAAAAACAACACTCATCACTCATGCTTGCAGCACCATTTTGAGTTGATATAAATACATTACATGCAAATATTTTAATGAAACTTATAGAGCTGCAATCAGATATTCAGTACAATGATCTGATCTTGTCTCATTACCATAGTTTCAAAAGATCTCTCTTACCAGAGAAAAAATAACCCTCATCAACAGTCAGATCTTACTCATGTTATCACTTCTTGGCATCGTGCATATCTGCGAACAATTGTCAAAGATGAAGTACAGGAAGAGTAAAATTTCTTAAAAAGCTTGCAATTCAAAGCTTCCTGTTCAGATTAATGTACAGTACAGCTCCCATGTATAAGTATCATATAAGGATATCTAACTTTTCTCCATTTCAGTTATTTGATATTATTAACTAAAAGCCTATTCTCTCCTCTGGAGGTGCTCATTTGTCCTCCATAGTTTATAAAGGTATACAGGATATACTTTAGATGACAACTCCATTCCTATGCAAGAAAAGAAAAGGAAAAGGAAAGGAAAAGGAAAGGAAAAGGAAAGGAAAAGGAAAGAAAGGAAAGGAAAGGAAAGGAAAGGAAAGGAAAGGAAAGGAAAGGAAAGGAAAGGAAAGGAAAGGAAAGGAAAGGAAAGGAAAGGAAAGGAAAGGAAAGGAAAGGAAAGGAAAGGAAAGGAAAGGAAAGGAAAGGAAAGGAAAGGAAAGGAAAGGAAAGGAAAGGAAAGGAAAGGAAAGGAAAGGAAAGGAAAGGAAAGGAAAGGAAAGGAAAGGAAAGGAAAGGAAAGGAAAGGAAAGGAAAGGAAAGGAAAGGAAAGGAAAGGAAAAGGAAAAGGAAAGGAAAGGAAAGGAAAGAAAAAAGAAAAGAAAAGAAAAGAAAAGAAAAGAAAAGAAAAGAAAAGAAAAGAAAAGAAAAGAAAAGAAAAGAAAAGAAAAGAAAAGAAAAGAAAAGAAAAGAAAAGAAAAGAAAAGAAAAGAAAAGAAAAGAAAAGAAAAGAAAAGAAAAGAAAAGAAAAGAAAAGAAAAGAAAAGAAAAACATTCTGAAGGTAAAGCTCATTTTTGAAAGACAGACCTTTTTTGAAAGATGGATTTGAGCAGCGTATGTCTTTTCACAGATTGAAGACAGACACAAAACCAATCTCTTTTTTCTTTGGTGCACTGGCAGAGACTTAGCTACCTAATTTTCAGTTATATTTTTGAAATCACACTTTAGTTAGGCATATAATTTACACATATCACTAGAGAATACACTGTCTTAGAACAGAGACATACAGTGCTGTCTGTCATGTTTCCAACCTGTAAAATGTTTCATGTTAGCTATGGACTAAAGGGAAGACATTCTACATCTGAGGCCTAAACCTGCCACTGCTTCCAGTTCCTGCCATTTTTACAAGGGCTTTATGGCAGTATAAACAGTAGTAGCTGGTATAACTGAACTGGGGTGGGAGGAGAGAGAGAGAGATGTAGGTTTATGATGCATGTTTCTAAGTCAGGCATTATTTCTGGACGGGAAAATGCAATTTCTGTTCATCACAATGTAGCTTTACAAAAAGGCAGCAGGTTTACGCTAACTCCTATGTCTATGCTTTACGAAGCACAGCTTTGTATGCATGCAAATTTATTTTAAATATCAAAACAATATCAATGACCAATAAAATGTCATCTTTATATATATATATATATATATAAAATACATGTTAATATTTTTTCACCAAATACGGGAAAATAAAATATCCTTCCAAAGAGTCATAAGAAAGAGAACAGTAGTATCTATAGAAAATGTGCAAGACTGAAAAATGTAATAAAGCTATAATCAAATTTTTAATTGATATTTTAAATCTTGAAGATTTCCTTATTCAAGTTAAATTTTGGGGTTGTTGCTGCTGCTAAATATTTGCTCATATTGCACTGGAAAACCAATTAAATGTTCCACCTGATCTTTGGCAGAACAAATACCTCTGACACTTCTATTCATAATCAGTTGAGAATGTTTTTTAGCTAGCATTCTTATTTCAAATGGAAACAAATTTTCAGTGGCTTTAGTCTCCTAGCAACCCAGTTTATTGTCACTGAGTTTTGCTATTTCAAGAGACTGGTCTTCAGAATGCTTTTCGTAGCTGTTTATTCATCATATAACTTCTCAGGCTCTGATATCCCATAATGGAGCCAGTTTACTTTACTGTAACCAACAATTTATCAAGCGTTATAAATTGCAACTTGAAAAAAAAAAAAAAAACTACCTAAATTTTTAACAAAAATTTTAATGAAAGCTGCAGTTTGACATGATGTTAAAAGTGAAGATTCTGACGATTTTTGCTGTTGTTGACTGTTTGCTCACTTTTTTATTTACTGTGTCTACAATTAAAGCTACCCCAGGATCCCATTGGCCTTCCTGGCCACCAGGGCACACTACTGGCTCATATCCAGTCTGTCATCCACCAGGACACCCAGGTCCCCTTCCTCAGAGCTCCTCTCCAGCAGGTCATCCCCCAACCTGTACTGGTGCGTGCGGTTATTCCTCTCTAGGTGCAAGACTATACACTTGCTTTTGTTAAACCTCATCTGGTTCATTTCTCTCCAGCCTCTCCAGGTCTAACTGAATGGCAGCACAGCCTTCTGGCATGTCAGCCATTCCTCCCAGCTTTGTATCATCAGCAAACTTGCTGAGGGTGGACTCTATCCCCTCACCAAGGTCAGTGAAGAAGACACTGAACAAGACCGGACCCAGCACCAACCCCACTGGGGGAACACTGCTAAGTACAGGCCTCCAACTGGAGTTCCTTTATGGCTAGGAACTGAATTTCCTGTGTGGGTCCTTTAACTTTCCTTCGCTTAATAGTGAAACCAGCTTGTGGAAGAATTTGTATTATTTACTGTCCTTTCCTGAAAACTTTCTCTGCTCTATTGCCCTATACAGCAATATTGCCAATTCACTGCAGATGCATTGGAGCACAAACCCATTCCAGCGCAGTTTAGGTCAAACCATGGCAAATCACTGGGCTTTGTTTCCACCCCTGGGGCAAGGGGTTCCAGGTACAATAAATGCCCCTGTAGTAGAAAGCAAACTGTGGCCTATTTTCTGTGGCCAAAGGAATTGACAAGAAGGCATTGGCAATGTCTGTGGTGGCATACCACTTGGCTGCTTTTGACTCCAGGTCATACTGGAGTTGTAGCATGTCTGGCACAGCAGCATAGTGAGGGTGTGACTTCATTCAGTCCACAGTAATCTACCGTCAGCCTCCATTCTCCACTGGCTTTACCCACCGGCCATATGGGGCTGTTAAAAGGTGAATGGGTTTTGCTGATCACTCCCTGGTTCTCTAGCAGACAAATTGGCTTATGAATGGGGAGCAAGGAATCCCTGCTGGTGTGGTACTGCTGTTTGCACACCATTTTTGTAGCAGTCAGTACCAGTTACTCTTCAACTTGTAGCAACCCCACAACAGAAGGATCTTCTGACAGGCCAGACAAAACAGAGAGCTGCTTAAATGTCGTGTCTACAGCAGCTATTCCAAAAACCCATCAGCACTCCATAGGATCCTTGAAATGCCCCTTCTGAGGTAAACAAGTATAAATGGAGTTCCTGGGTCAGTCATTATAGGATGCTTTTGCCAGTCTTTACCAGTGAGGCTTATTTCTGCCTCCAATACAGTCAGTACTTGAGAGCCCCCAGTCTCTCTAGAAATATGAATTGATTTTGTTCCTTCATGACTCAATGGCATTAGAGTGTACTGCGTACCAGTGTCCACCAGTGCCTTATATTTCTGTGGGTTTAATGTGCCAGACCATCAAATCCACACAGTTCAATAAGCTCTATAATCTATTATCCCTTTCTCACATCAAATAAGGGCAGGGCCTCTGCAGTTACCTACAGTAACTGGAACAATTGCATTGGTGGTTACTGTGTTGTAACTCTCACTCATGCTCATAGTACAGGAGTGGGTTTCTTCTGCCACCCCTTCATGTCTTCTCCATGCTCATGTAACTCCACAAGGCAGCATG
Organism: Oreortyx pictus; assembly: GCA_036925125.1. Lineage (NCBI taxonomy): Eukaryota > Metazoa > Chordata > Aves > Galliformes > Odontophoridae > Oreortyx > Oreortyx pictus. The sequence continues at coordinate 10,378,609 of JAUPFR010000004.1, forward strand.
CAACATAAATTTACTACTGTCATTTGCTTGAACAAAAAAATATTTGCCTTTAATAGCTGAGTTTTTTGATGATACTGATGAGGAGCAGGGTTCATCACCTTTAATCAGTTTGATCATCTCATTTGGTAGACTCTTCTGATCATCCCGATCTTCTGATACTGACATGGGTTCATTACCATTAATCAGTGTACCTTCCTGCTTTTTCTGTTTTTTCAGTCATTTTCAGAGGATGATGAGTAGTGGCAACAGTGACTTCCTCCTTCTCACTCTCATCTCCTCGTTTTCTAATTTTTTCCATCTTTTTGAGGAGGGCTCCTCACTGGAATCTTCCTCTATTCTTCCACTTCTTTCCTTTCTAGGCGTGATGACACACGTTTCCATTTCTTACCTTCCACAGGGACAACTGACACTCATACTGGTGCCTCCTGTGATTGATCAGGCTCAACTTGGTGACTTACCATTTTATCTCAGATCTCAGGTCAGAAACTCTCTCCAAAGTAGTATTATATAATGCTTGATAAGCATAAACCAAACCCCAAATAAGTTGTACTTTCTCTGATCAACCTAAGCTAGAACATGCCTGACTCAAATACTTGCTTACTTTCTCAGGATCCCACAGTTGTTCAAGAATGAAATCCCATGACACTGGTGGTCCCTATGCTTCTACAATTTTTCTTAAGCCTCTCCATACACCCTGCCACTCAGCGTTCTCTGGTTTTTGAGAAGAGTTCTTCCAGAGAAGGCAAATTACAAAGATGAAGAAGGATACATTCAAAAAGACTGATAACACGATCGCTAATTTGGCATTCCAAAAACACAGAAGGGACTCAAAGAAGAACCTGACAACTAATTTAAACATCAGGTTGTTTGTAATATTAGCTATTCCCTCTGGGATGTAACTGCCAGTATTCAATTCATACATCACTGCACATTGGTACCAGGCAGGTGTCTCCATCAGTGCCCTTAATTGGTTCTACGTATATCCAAGTCCAAAACAGTAAATAATGAATTTAATAAGAAACCAGTACATTACAAAAAGCATAATGCCTCTAATCCTTCATACAGTACTCCTAAAATGAAGAACAGATTCTCTGTTGACAGTTGCTGAAAGGAGGAAACTCAGTACAGTGCCTAGAGCCTGGCAGACTGCTCAGCCTATAATCTAATCTGTTATGGTCAAAGCATGCTACAGCACTCTGCAACTCTCTAAGAAATACATTTTTTTGATGTTCTTTATTTATTTATTTATTTTTGCTAATGTTAAAAAGTACAGATTCAGTTCAGAATTGCCCACATTCTCCACTAAAAATGTCAATGTTTTATATCCAAGATCTGTGCAGTTCCATGACTAATGGGGTGAGTGACCCACAGACCCAGTCCTCAGGAAAGGGGAAGGGAGAAAAGGGAGAGAGTAGGGAGATGGGTCTGAAAACAAAACAGCAGCAATGATCTGAGGAGAAGAACTACTTTACTAAATAAGATATTGGAAAGCAAAACAATATAATACAATGTAATATAATTGAAATTAAAGTTAATAAATCAAATCAAATGAGAATGTCTCCAAAACCAAAGGCCTTACACTAAAGCTGAAGGCGAGGTATCTAGGGAACCTCCACTGCCGAGATGACCAGCAAAAGAGGAAGTTTTGGCACTACTTGTGTGCAGTTTTATCTTTCCTTCTAAGGAAAACAGGAACACAAAGCCCTCTGGGGCATGTATTTCTTCCCTTCTGAGAGCCATGAACCCAGAAGTTCAGCAGTCCATGGACCCGGAGCATTAACTCTTTAACTCCCAGTGCCTTACATGATGTTATGTTGTGGAACAAAAAATCAGAAAACTATAACACATCTGCACCAGGAAATTATCTTCCACACATTCTAGACATTTCCTAGAATGCTTCTTCTGCACTACATTATATTACCAGTATATATCAGGAAAACTGTAGCCCCCCTTGAGAACGAGGGCTGCTGATAGTGCAACTTCTGCCAGCTGCTCATCAGGGGGTCTACAACAAACTCATACCAGAATGTTAGTATTATTGGCCCTCTTCATGGTCCTTTACCATAGATACTCTATCTTATTCCCAGCTCCAAGCTCAACAACATCAAAACACTCTCTAACATAGAGCATCAAGCCACTACTCCTCCCTCCTTGTCTATTCCATGTGAAGAACATATAGCCATCTATTGCAACACTCCAGTCATGGAAGCATCCCATCATATCTCAGTAATTAAGTCATAACTTTCCTACCACACAATGGCTTCTAGCTCTTCCTGTTCATTGCTCATGCTGTGTGCAATGGTATAGACCAAGTGTGACCAGCAAGTTGAAGGAGGTGATTCTGCCCCTTTGCTCTCATGAAACCCCACCTGGATTACTGTGTCAAGCCTCCAACGCAGGAAGGACATGGAGTTGTTGAAGCACATCCAGAGGAGGGCCACAGAGATGATCAGAGGGCTGGAACATCTCCCCTATGAGAGCAGGCTGAGAGCTGGGGCTCTCAGCACAGAGAAGGCTCCAAAGAGACCTTATAGCTGCCTTCTAGTACCTGGAGGGGGTCTACAGGGAAGATAGGAAGGGACTTTTAATAATGGCATATAATGACAGGATAAGGTAAAATTGTTTTAAAGTGAAAGCTGAGAGATTTAGCTTAGACTATATATATTATTACATTATATATGTAATTAGAAGAAATTATTTACTGTGAGAGTAGTGAGGCACCAGAACAGGTTGCCCAGTGAGGTTGTGAATACCCACTCTCTGGAAGTATTCAAGGCCAGGCTCGATGGGGATTTGTGCAGCCTTGAATAGAGGGAGGTGTCCCTGCCTAAACTAGGCAGGTTGGAACTAGATAATCTTGAATGTCCTTTCCAACTCAGGCCATTCTATGATTGTGTGATATCCTGCTTGCACTCTCTAATGCTTGTTAACCTCTCCACTTCCTCCTTGAGCTCTGCCACCACATTGAACATATCATCCACCTGTTCAAACAATATGCAGGTAGTTTCCTTGCCAGCTGTCACCAGTTGTAACAGGCTCAGTCACTCCCTAAAGCCTGAGACATGAACAGCTGAATTTTTGGACAGGTACACTCTCTGAGTTGCCATATTCTCTTCAGCAAGAGCTTTCTGTCTAGTGAAAGCCATGACCAGATTTATAAGTTGAAATTTTCTATAATCCATATGGTTAGATGGTGAAATACATTATAAAGCACGTTATTAGGCATATTAAAGCATTGTAAAGCATATTATGATAAAACACGGAGATTCTGCTCACAAAAAAGTTTTTCTGTCTCTTACTTTTCTACCCTAGCTGTTATACAGCAATAATTCTCTACCCACCTGTTATTATTATGTGCTAATTGCAATCAAGCTTTTTGGAGCTGTGTGAGAAGGACAGTGTACATGCATTAAGGAAAGATTTGATGATAAATTGCCTTTGCATATTTTACATTTTCATATGGCACAGGTTCTCTTACATTTTAAACAGCAGCGTGGCCACTTTTTGTTACAATTTTTTTTTTAATTGCAACAATATAATAACTTCATGCAAAAGACTTTGGAAGGCTAAAAAAACCCCGAAACTTTTCTTCATATACGTATAAGTAGATGATCAAAAAGTGAAAGTAACATAAGGTAATTTTTTTTTAAGTGAATAGATTTGGCATTTTCCATTCAGTGACTCTTAAGCAGGGTGATTCATCTTCAGAAAATGCAATTCTGTGTTCTGGATTTTAGTCTTTCACCTATATAATTTTGTTTTTGATAAATAGAAGCTTGGTAAACATACATTAAGAAGATGTCTCCAAAACAGAAGAAAAATAAAAACTTGCATGCAGATCTTTGTAAGTGAAAGGAAGCTGATCAATCAATATACTGAAACAAATCCTGTGTAATACAGAAAGGAAAATATGTTTATCTTAGGAGGTTATGTCAGCAGTGATATTCTTTCTGTCCAAAATTCATTTTAGATACTAGGCATTCTAGATTGTCTTTTATTTTATCACACCAAATGCTTTAAAAGAACATCAGTATTAACATACACCATCACAGCTGGGAGCATTAAATTTATACTTTCAAAATATGTGTATAAATAAACATGAATTGAATGATTTTAGAAAATACATTTTATTTTCAGTAGTGTCCACAGCAATCAGAACACTGGGAGGTAGTGAAGCTTTTCACTTGTGGTGGTTTCTGTCTTTAACCTGGAGAATCTTTCAGAATAAAGTTCTTTGCTTTTCAATTTTCTTTTATCTGTTTTGATTTTTTTTTAGTTTATTTTTGTTTCTTGACATTTCAGCTGGTTACTGCTAAGAAAATGTCTGTTTCTTTATCAAATAGGAGGAAAAGAGGTAGTTATTTCTAAAACATTTCCTTCTTGTTATCTATACTGACTGATGCATTTTATATGAATGAGGTTCATTTGCCTTGCCTGGTTGAACATGCAAATAAACTTAATCTCTTACGTTAAGGAACAGAAGAAAAAATTCATGACAATTCTTAAGATGTAATGGCAGGACTCATTTAATCAAGATGCATATTTTGGATTTATGTATGGAAAGTAAAAGAAAGAGAGTTTTGTGACAACAGTGCTTGCAGAAAATTTATAAATGTGAAGAAAATACTGTGAATATATATATTTTTTATAGTTGTACACAGACAGATAATTTAAAGTTTGTATTTTTTCAATATTCTTTTTTGATTGCTGTGGTTGAGCATTTTCTTTTGTCTATTTCAGATGTGCAGACCTTCATACATTGCCAGTGTAAGACTGATCACTTTGGTCCCATTTTCTTTCTCTGATGGTTGTCACAGGAAAAAATGTGGTTAGAACTGAATCAGAATCAAAGTCATTATTGTTTTACTAACAACATGTAACTAAGCAGCAATTAGGAACTGAACATTCAGGATCAATATCAGAAACAGAGCAGATAAACAGTACGGATCTCACCCTGGGTGAATATGTGATCGAGAGGAATAAGTACCTGGCAAAGACCAAAGTTAGGAACTTGAAATTCAGAAGAGTAACTTCAGAAGTTATTTACGGAATAATATCTAAAGTCCCCAGGGACTAAGTAATGGTGCAGATTTGACAGCTCTTCAAGGATACCTTGCTGAGACCACAAGAGCTCTCCATCCCTTTGTGTAAGAAACAAAAAGGTTGGAAATGCACATGGCTGAATAAGGACGTGCTGGTCAAAATGATAGATAAGAAGGAAATATACAGACAGTTGAAACAGTGACTTGTGGGCTGGAAAGAATACAAGGATACCATCCAGTCATGCAGAGTTGGTACCAGGAAAGCCAAGGCACAAATGCAACTGAAGTTGGCAAGGAATGTGAAAAATAAGGAGAAGGGATTCTATAGCTACAATGGACAGAAGAGACATGTCAAGGAGAGTGTACCCTCTCTTGACAAATAAGACAGAAACAACTAACAGTAACAGGCATGAGATACTCAGCAAGTTCTTTGTCTGAGCCTTCACTGACAGCTACTCTTCTCAGGTTTCTCATGTACCCAAACATCAAGGCAGGAGGTGCAAAATCCCATCCTCTGAAAGAGAAGAGCAAGATCAGTGCTACTTAATGAAATGTAAAAAGAACAAATTTGTGGGACCTGATAACATGCATTCAAGGAACTGGCTGATCATACAATCATAGAACCATAGAATGTCCTCAGTTGAAAAGGACCACAATGATTATCTAGTTTCAATCCGCTTGCTATGTACAGGGTTGCCAACCACTAGACCAGGCTGTCTGGAGCCACATCCAACCTGGTTTTGAATCCCTCCATGCTGATATGGTTGCCAAAATACAATTTTTAAGAAAGGTAGAAATGAAGATCCTCATGTCTGTGCCTGGGAAGGTATGGAGCAGATCGTTCTGGATTCTATGTTAAGGTACAAGGAAGACAAGGAGGTGATCTGAGAGTCAGTATGGCTTACAAAGGGCAAGATGGTGCCTGGCCATTCTAATAGCTCTCTATGGTGGACAAAGAAAGAGCAAGTAACATGATCTACTTGAACACTGTACAAAACCTCTGACATAGTGCCACATTACATCCTTATGTCTGAACTGGAGCATTACGGATTTAAATGGCAGACTATAGGGTGAGACAAAGGTGAGAATTAAGGGGCAGGCTAGTGTGGGTGACGCAGTTGTCACAATTATCCAGATATTTGTTGAGAAAGCAACATGGCCAGACATGCACGCACCAGATGGTTCCTACAATGTGTTGAAGATAATTTTCTGATGTAGGTGGTGGAGGAGCCGACAAGGAGTCGTGTTTCTGGACCTTGCTATTACTAATAAGGATAGGCTTGTTAGGGAGGTGAAGGTTGAGGGTAGACTGAGATGTAGCAATCATGAGATGGTGGACTTGAAGACATCGAGTGGAAGAAGCAAATCAAAAGGTAGGATTGCTACCTGGGACTTCAGGAGAGCTGACTTCTATATGTCCCGGCACCTTCATGGAGCTATTCCATGGGCTAGGGTGTTAGAAGGCAAGGGGGCCTGTGAGAGCTGGTCAGCATTTAAACAACGCTTCTCCCAAGCTCAGGATGGGTGTGTCCCTGTGAGTAAGAAATCAGGCAAGGGTGGCAGGAGACCTGTGTGGATGAGCAAGGAACTCATGCACAAACTCAAATGGAAGAGAAATGTCCATTAAATGTAGAAAAAGGATCTGAACACTTGGGAAGAATGTAGGAACGATGTCAGGGCCTGCAGGGATGCAACAAAAAAGGCCAAAGCCAACCTGGAATTGGATCTGGCAAAGGAGATAAAGGATAGTAAGAAAGGTTTTTTTAAGTATGTTTACAGTAAAAGAAAGAGTAGGGAAAATGTGTATCCCCCACTAATGGAGGCAGGTGTTCTGGTAATGGGAGATGCATAGAAGGTGGAGAAGTTGAATGCCGCCTTTGCTTCTGTCTTCACTGTGAGAACTTCCCCTTGGAACTCCTGGACCCTGGGGGTAAGTGAGAGGGTCTGGGGAATGGGAAGCTCCCTATTGGTGAGGCAGGAGATGGTCCAAGAGCATATATGCAACATCACTGTACGTAAATCCATGGGCCCCAATGGGATGCATCCACATGTGCTGAGGGAGTTGACAGAGGTGATTGCTGAACCACTCTCTATTATATTTGAGAGGTCTTGGAGAATGGGAGAGGTACCTGGACAAGGAGTATCCGGGGAGATACAGGCTAGTCAGCCTCACCTCTGTCCCTGGAAAGGTGATGGAAAAATTTGTTCTAGATGCTGTCTTCAGGCAGCTGGAAGAAAAGAGAGTTATCAGGAGTAGTCATTATGGGTTAACCAAGGGTATGTTGTGCTCAACCAACGTGGTGGCCTTGTATAATGTCATTACTGGCTGGTGTAAGAGACTATTCTAATACCATTGACTCAAAGTTTGCTGATGAACATGTCCGAACACGTCCAAGCTAGTCCTGCACGAGGTTGTGAAATCTTTTGTTTAAGGGACAAGCAGACGGGCACATCCTGGGGCAACGAAAGAGAGATAAGCAGCAGCTCAACGGCCGCTGAACACTCTTTTGTTTGGTACTCATCTCCATGAGGAGATAGCCATCTCAGGAGACGCTTGTCTGACACACTAGCATGGGGGCAGCTCGATGGCCGCTGAACACTCTTTTGTTTGGTACTCATCTTCGTGGGGAGATGGCCACCTCAGGAGACGCTTGCCTGACAAGCCTGAATGGGATTTGTCACGTAGACTGGAGGAATCTGGAAGATAAGTAGAGGGGTCCTGCAGCCACGAAGCTGGGGTTTTCTCTGTGTGTGGTTTTTCTCTGCTACCTGTTGCTGTCGGGAGTTTTTCTCTTCGGAGAGACTACCCGAGCTGATCACTGATGCTGTTAGGAGTCTCTCTTTGGAGAGACTTCCCGAGCTGATCACTGCTGCTGCCTGGAGAGGCCTTCTCTTAGGAGAGACCTCACGAGCTGATCACTGTTCGCTGCTGCCCCTCTCGGGGTTGCCTCCCTCGCTCCTTCTCCGCTGCGGACCCCTCGCTGTTTCTCCGTCCGACTGCTTGCTGCTCAAGGCTGCCCGTCGCTGCTGCTGTTCTCCCTGCTTCTGCCATTCCCTGCTCTTCGGCCTCGGACCGTCGGAGCCGCTTGCAACCGGACCGCCCCTAGGATCCTGACTGGTGACTTTCCCTGCGTTGTACAAACCCTTGCTTCTTTCCTATCTTTCCTATCGCTCGCCTTCCCTTCCCCATCACCCTTAACAGTGTCCGCCTTCCCCTTCCCTATGTCCCTAGTCAATATTGGTAATAAACTGGTCGGACCAACATTTGAACCGTTGCTTCTTAATCTCACGCTGGGTATACACATAATCTTAAAGAACCTCGTCTCCCTCCTTTAAATTGAAGCGTGACAGCTGGTTAGATGGGGGGAGAGCAGTGGATGTAGTCTACCTTGATTTCAGCCCTCAGCAAGTTTGATGATGATACAAAGCTGGGAGGAATGGCTGACATGCTGGAAGGCTGTGAAGCCATTCAACGAGAACTGGAAAGGCTGGAGAGTTGAGCAGAAAGAAACCAGATGAGGTTTAACAAAAGCAAGTATAAAATCTTGCACCTAGGGAGGAATAACCACATATATTGGTTCAGGTTGGGGGATCAGCTGCTGGAGAGGAGCTCTGAGGAGAGGGTCTTGGGTGTCCTCGTGGATGGCAGGCTGGTGATGAGCCAGCAGTGTGCCCTGGTGGCCAGGAAGGCCAATGGGATCCTGGGGTGCATTAAGAAGAGTGTAGCCAGCAGGTCAAGGGAGGTGATCTTCCCACTCGACTCTGCCCTGGTGAAACCTCACACGGAGAATTGTGTCCAGTTCTGGACTCCCTGGTACAAAAAGGACAGGGATCTCCTTGAAAGAGTCTAGTGGAAGGCCACATAGATAATAAAGGGTGTGTAACACCTCCCTTTTGAGGAAAATCTGAGGGACCTGGGTCTGTTCAGCCCTGAAAAAGAAGACTCAGATGGGACGTGGTCCACATCTATAAATATGTAATGAACATGAGGCAAAGGGATGAGACTTGGACTCAGCAGTATGTGACGATAGGATAAGGGGAAATAGACACAAACTGAAACATAGGAAGTTCCACAGAAATGTGCATGGGAACTTCTTCACAGTGCAGGTGACAGAGCACTGGCACAGGCTGCACAGAGAGGATGTGAAGTCTCCTCTGGAGATGTTCAAGTCCCCTCCTGGATGCCTACCTGTGCAACCTGGTCTAGGGAGACCACTTTGGCAGGGGGGCTGGAGTCGATGATTTCTGGAGGTCCCTTCCAACCCCTACATTTTTGTGACTCTTTGTGATTCTGTGACTATTTGATGGACAAGTTATTAGTTGGATGGATGCAGACATACGATTGTGGTCAATGGCTTTATATACAGGTAGTGTCTGGTGATGAGTGGTATCCTTCAGTGTTCTGTCTTGAGACTAGTGCTCTTCAACAACTGTTGCAAAGGTTTGTTTGAGATATTTTTCTCTTGTTCTTTACCTAAATATGTTGTAGATTTTATTGTACAAAATTTAATTTATCATTTTAGTTTTACACACAAAAAAAGTTGCCTCTAAATATACAATTCAGCCAACTTACAGTTTTTGTGGAACAGTGAAAAAATGGGTAAAGCAAACCTGCATGTATTTATTTAGGTAATTATTGCTTATATTTTGCCATCATGTGATCAGAATAACTGAAACACTAATCAGATAAATATCACAAAACTAATAAAAAATATATCAGCAGTTATTTTATACTTCCTGTGAGATTTTTGAGATATCAGCAGTTGTAAAATTTATCAGTACTGCATGAGTATTCTGGGTTTCTTCCGCAGTGAACATGTTAATGTATTAAATTTATTATATTTATGTGTTATTTGTGTTATATTACTGTGTTATTTATGAAATAACTCAAGCCTAAGTTTAATAATTGAATAAGAAATCTTACAAGTCTGTTTGCTAACAAAAAATGCTTGTCTGCAGAGGCACACACACGTATGTAGGTCAAAATATCATTGTCAGTAATAAGTCCGTTGTACTCAGTAAGTGGCACAAGCACATGAAATGTGTAAAACATGCAGATTTCAATTTGTGTGTGTGTGCGCCAAGGGTGAGAGTTGGAATTAGTATTGCACTATGCACTTCCCGTCATGGTTGTCATGCTCTCATATAAAGGAGGGAGACATGGTTCTTTAACTGTGTGTATACCCAGCGTGAGATTAAGACACAATGGGTCAAATGTTAGCCCAACCAGTTTATTACAGATTTTAGTTGCTTAGGGATATGGGGAAGGTGAGCGATAGAAAAGAGATGAAAAAGCATGGAGTAGAAAGCAAAAGGGGGAGAGAGCACCACCACCGTGGAGTCCAGCAAGGTCCGTAGTAGGTCTCTTTATCTCAGGAACTCTCTGGTCACTGCCAGGTGGTGGGAGAGAGAGCTGGGAAGCTTCGCAGCAAGCAGGCCCTGTTGAGGTGGGGTGGGGTTCTTCCACAGAGGTTTTCCCCTCAGGGAATTCTTCTCCAAGAGTTCTTCTCTGGGAGTTCTCCTTTCCTCCTTTCTCCTCTCTGCGTGTGAAGTGTGTGTGCTTGTGCGTAGTGCTTTAGATGTGCTTGTGTCTTGTGCGCTTGCGCGTAAATTCTTAACGAAGGTATAACTTATTTTATAAGCCCGAGGTGTTTGAGTCAGCTCTGTTTGGAAAGGCAGCTCCTGTCTTTTTCGGATCTCCACAGGAACTCTTTTCATTCCAATTTTCTGGGCCTTGCCAGCAGATAAGAGAGGGTAGGGAAATGCCAAATTGTATTTTGCCTTCACAGGATACAATGGTGTAATTCCCCAAACTCCTGTGCCAGTTATCCGATCACAGGCCAGATCTTCTGCCAGTAAGCACTCCTGAGCAAAACACCTCAAAAGAAGTGTTTTCAAATGTAAACACTGTAGACAAAGGGTTGCCAGCTATGTAGCATCCACCTTGATGATTTGCAGTTGTCAGCTAAAGTCTTATCACCAAATGCCTCACATGATGGTATGATGTGGAATACTGAAAACAAAAATCATAAAACTATGACAACATTTACGAATGTAAATTAAACTATGAAACCACTCACTTTATCCTGGGATTGACTAGTTTAAAATTGGTTTGGGAGGTAGAGGTATGAATTTTCAGGCCAGTTTTTCTACATAAATAGCATAAATATTCTAATGATCTTTATAATTCCGAGTTGCATGCAGAATTTAATTATTTCTTTTCATAAAACTATTCTAATATTCTAATATTTTTATCCATGTTGATATTTCTGGCAAAACTGTATTTGTTGAAAATAAATATACATTTAAATTATCTAAAAAGTTTAGATGATCTTTAAGGTTTCTTCCAATACAATCCCTTCTATGAATCTGTAACGTATGTTGATGGTACTAAAGATACATTGTAATGCTCACAGACAATTTACATTTGTCCTCAAAGTAGATCATTAATAGATAAATGAATGCTGAGGATGCTGGTCAATGAAGACTAATAAGGGTCTGTATAGTTTATGTGGCTAAAGGAAGTCTGACTAATTAACCTATAACTTAGTCACTTCAATTGATTAATTTTTTTTCTTAATTATTTACAAATTGTATTAAAAAGAAAAATAATTATATATATTACTGTGTGTATTTCCACACAAATATATTAATTTTATAAAATATAAAAATACAAAATATAAAATTTTAATACTTGCAATATAAACAAGACAAAAATATTAATACCCTCCATGGAAGCAAATAAAGGAAAATATCATAATTTCTCCTTATTAGTACAATCCTGAATATTTGACAGACAAATATCCCTCTTCTTCCCCAAAAAGTACACTGGGAAACAACTCTTAAAAATAGTGTGATTTTGCATTAGTGTCTCTTTCCCACCAAGAGTGCAACAGTGCTGGAAGATTTTATTTCCCACACTCTTTGTACAAATGTTTTCTTTGGATCCCATCCCTGTGAGCCTGCAGTTGCTGAAATTGGATTTGAAGTACATATTGGGGTGGCTCTAAAAGCCACACATGTAACTTCACCTTAGTCACCAGTTTCAGCATAATTTTTAACCCTCCACTCTTCTGGTACCAAATTTAACATTAAATTCTTCATCTCCCTTATCTCAGCTTTATAGTTCAGGTTCCTTTTCTCTGAGGCAGTCTTCCCATAAGAACAATATTTTTCTTTTCATTTTCTTCTTGCTTCTCTCTGTCTTTTCTTTTTCTTCCTTTACATGTATTCAACATGAGCCAGAAGTGTATTTTCTAACCGTCTGTTACTTGTACAAAAGGTATATTTTCCTATACACAAGTGTTCCATGCTTTAATATTCTTTATTTAATGAAAAATTATCATTAGACACTGAGAGAGGACACAAAGACTAAATTTGAAAAGAAGTTGACTGTCCTTTTTACTTACTTTAAACACTTCGTAAAAGCAGATGTAAGACCTGTCAGTTTCTCAGACTTTGTTACAGAAAAAAATTACCAGGTGATGCTGTACTTCCCTCTAGCAAAAAGTACCATTAGTGCTTGGATAACACAACTTCTTTGTTCTATAAAATGCTAATAGTAACATGATTGTTAGAAAAACAGTGCAATAGTAATAAAAATAGAAATAACTGCATTTGGTCTAATAGGGAAGTTCAGTGATAGACCTTCTTCCAGTTAATCTTCAATGGTAGGAGATATCATGGTGCCATTATTTTGATTTCTGATCATTGTATTTGTGTCAAAAATCAGTGTTTTCAAACCTTCTCTGTTTTCCGTCATACACTTACACATGCATGCCCTGTTATAAACACACATCCCTGTCGGTTCTGCTTGTCCCAAACCAAAAAGATCTGTACATTTGCAACCACATACTTCACTCTTTTGATCAAAGTTGGGAATCGTGGTTCTGCAATAAGCTTCTCTTTGAGACAGTGAAGGGTTCAGTACTCCAAGCTTCTGTGCACAAGAATCTCCTCAGAGTATCTACCAAACCTTAACTTCAAATTTAGGTTTCCTGAATCACTTGTCCAAATTATCTTCAAGACGGTTTGAACACATATTTTTTAATTCTTTAAGAATGCACACTGTCAATGTTATATTAACAGCTGTCTCCACTACTACCTCTTACATTTCTTGTTCTAAATAAATCGCAATTAACCATTATTCAGTACTGTTAGTCAACCCTTCAAAACTTGAAATAAAAGACATCTATTCAAATACATGTTAGTCTACTGTTCCAAGTTGTTATTTTCAAGGAGTTTTGTAATCTTAATCGCCTTGCATGAGGATATTTTTTTTTTGTTTATTTTCATACTCTTCTCTGAAGTCCTGAAATACATACAATTCCATTCACAGCAACTGATGGATGAGTATGGCCTCCTGATGAAAGCATGGAACCAGAGCCCTGCTTCACAGCAGCAAGATGTCAAACAACCAGTGAGGCCATTGCCACTCAAGACTGAAAGCCACAGTGTATTTATCTCTATTGTACCCTAAAAGATTTCTTCGTTTTTTCTGAGCTTCCTCGGAAAAATCTGTCTGGACAGTTTTGCCTTCAGTAATACCATGATCCTGAAGCAAATTAAACAGGAACTCTGTATTTTCCTTATACTTTATTCAAATATACAGTGTACTTTTATAAGTTTCTTCACTGATTTTTAAGCTAAACTCATTGAAAAAGCAGACTGTCATTCAAGATTGTATTCAAAACTGACTACAAATTTAAAAAATAAAAAAAAAATAGTCTATAATGTAGTCATATTTTTCTTTGCAACTGTTGAGGTTTTATCATTTTTGCTATTGGTCGTCACATCATGTATTGCACTAGCAGTCACAGAAGAGAGGAAGTTTAGTACAACTTCCAGAAAACTTTGCAGTTTCATTTCCATTTTCCATTCTGTGTGATAGATAAAACTGGCTGGAGTTATGTGACTATCTCTTTTAGCTCCCTGGTGGATTAGAGTAAGAAACTTGGTTTTCAGAAACTCGTTATTTGGTTTACTAGCCTCAATATCAACTAACTTGTATTTCTGTCATTATAATTTTTTAGTTTTTGGTTTTTGGTTTTTCTTTCCCTCTTTACTCCCTTTCCCTTCCCCCCCTTTTGGGCCTGTGGGCCTACTGTCCCCCTGTCACAGATGGAGATAGATCTAGAGATGCAGAGAAAACCTTATAGCAACAAAACAGTTCTTAAAATCTGAGCTGAAGTTTTTCCATATCTAACTGACCAGTTTCCATGTTTATTTGTAAAAACATTGTTTTGTGAAAATTAAAATGATTCTGATATTCTGCAAAAGTAAAACAATGCAAAATGTGAATTTGTGGCACGTGGCAATGATTCATAAACTCATTATACTCTTGTTGCTAGGAACACACACACAAACAAATAATAACAAAAAAAAAAGCAAAAACAAAAGCCATTTCATCATTCTTTTCAGGCGCAGCATGGAACAAAATTATAAATAAATAAATAAATAAATAAATAAATAAATAAATAAATAAATAAACAAACAAGATGCCAACAACAGCAATATTGGTGTGATTATTTCTTTTAGCACTCAAAATAGCAATAACTTATAAGGATGATCTGTATATGAACATAAGAAATGCCATATTGGTGCAAATAAATGTTCTGTCTAGTCCAATAAAGTTCTCTGCATGATGGCAGATGCCAGATGCTTCTGAGGAAAGCACAAAGCGCTGACAAACAATTAATTTTGAAAAATGATTTTGTTGTGTATATAGTGTGAAAATGTACATTGTTTTCTGTAAACTACATCTTTTATTTTGTTTCTATAACTGCTATAGTAGCCATACTGTTCTGAATATTTCTGCAGTTAGTTACAGAATATTCACATTTTTCTCTTTTTATATCTTGCTGTTTTCTTCAGTATCTTTTTAAATTTAAAATGTATCTTCTGATCTTTGTTTATAAAACATAGAATAGCTACAAAAGTGCCTACCATATCTTTGAAGGTGGTATAGTGCAGATTCATTATGTCTGGAGGACACTAAATTTTTTGTCATTTTTATTCCAAAATTTACTAACTGAATTCAAGAGAATTTTTTTTTTTGAGGAATTGACATGAAATGAAGAGTATTTACTCTGAATTATAAATTTGTATGTACAGCAATATATGAAGCTAAAAATACATCTATAAGTCATGATCCATACAGGTAAAAACAAGAAGATTAAGTGGCATCTGTTTGTAAACATGAGCAAGTATGAAAAAAAAAAAAAAAAGAAATGTACTAAAACTGGTAAGTTTTATAGAAAAAAATATATATGTATATATATTCATATTAATGAATGGTAACGTGTTTCTCAGGCAGCTCACATTTCTTCATCTAAACCCTTTGTCTTCCGGTAAAAGTAATTTTGTTCCATTCACAAACAAGGTAGGTTTTCTAAATTGCCTGCAGGATTTTTTGAGTACTAATTTTACTGAGACTTCAAAACTATATTCTGATTTACTTTCTTGTTTCTTGCCCAGGATTCCTAAGGCAGTTCGGGAATTCCTTTAACCTTGAAGCAGCTGGAAAGTAAAATATTAGCTAAAAAGTAGTAGAGTATTAACTAAAAAGATATACATTCTTATAAATCAAATGAACGTGAACTGGAAATTCCTTTCTAACCTTATATCTTAAGTACACTGCCAATTCCTAGATTAATGAGTTCACATTTATATTAATGCAGTTTTGAGTTTATTTGTTTATACTATACACTGAAAAAGAGAAATTAGACAGATTTGACTAGCAAAAAATAATTCACTGTTGTACCCCTTCCTGAGCTGCAAAATAAGACTTTCTGGAAGATAAGGTCTGTTTTTCCACTGACAATGAGCTTCACTGATATTCAACAACTAAGCCAGTATTGAAAATTCTTCTATAAGAATTCCAAAATATTTGAATTCACTTTGAATGTTATATACAGTTACACTGTTTGAAAGTAAGTTGTGTAGTCTAATCACAGAGAGATACACGATGTAGTAGCAGAATAGAGTCTAACCTGACGAGTAAGGAAGTATTTATTCAAGTGGAATAATAATAATGAAATATAGATCTATAAAACCCATAAAAATAGAAATACAATTTGATGCACTTTGTTTATTTTATAAAAATTTTGTATCTGAACTGAAGACAAAATTTAAAAGACAAATGTTTAAATATAATGAAGTCAATGCAGAAGATGGACAAGGAAAATTTAAATGCCTATATTCAATAGGTAAGCAAAAGATAGAGAGATGAGCAAACATTCTGCCCATGTTTTGTCAATCAAAATGGTTTTCCAAATCTTTATTCCATAGAACATCTGAGAAAATACAACAGAAGTATTAATGATGTGTGTATTGACATATTAAATTATTCTGTTTCTCATGGTAGAAAGAACACATTGCATTTCTAAGTTACCAGTGGTAATGAAACAAAGTAAGATATTTACAGGAAAATTTTCCGCAAATCATGTCATATCATATCGTAGAATCATAACATAGAGTGCCCTGGGTTGAAAAGAACCACAATGATCCACTAGTTTCAACCCTGCTGTTATGTGCAAGGTTGCCAGCCACTAGACTAGGCTGCCCAGAGCCACATTCAGCCTGGTTTTGAATGCTTCCAGGGATGGGGCATCCACAACCTCCTTGGGCAACCTGTTCCACTGAGTCTCCACCCTTTGTGTGGAGACTCTATACTACTCTACTCTACAGTCTACTCTGATATCTAACCTAAATCTTCCTTGTCTCAGTTTAAAACCATTTCCCCTTGTCCTATCACTATCCACCCTCATAAACAGGCGTTCCCCCTCCTGTTTATATGCTTCCTTCAAGTACTGGAAGACCGCAATGTGGTCTCCCCAGAGCCTTCTCTTCTCTAAGCTAAACAAGCCCAGTTCCCTCAACCTTTCCTCATAGGAGAGGTGCTCCAGCCTCTGATCATCTTAGTGGCCCTCCTCTAGGCCCGCTCCAAGGGCTCCACATCCTTCCTGTACTGGGGCTCCCAGGCCTGGATGCAGTACTCCAGATGGGGCCTCACAAGAGCTGAGTAGAGGGGGACAGTCACCTCCCTCTTCCTGCTGGCCACCCCTTCTTTAATGCAGCCCATAACACAGTTGGCCTTCTGGACTGCAAGTGCACACTGCTAGCTCAAGTTCAGCTTCTTGTCTACCAGGACCCCCAAGTCCTTTTCCACAGGGCTGCTCTCAAAGAGATCTTCCTCCAGGGTTGCCCTGACCCAAGTGCAGTACCCTACCTTTGGCCTTATTGAACCTCATTAGGTTTTCATGGGCCCACTTCTCCAGCCTGTCCAGGTCCCTCTGGATGGCTTCCCTTCCTTCCAGTGTATCGCCTGCACTACTCAGCTTGGTATCATCTGCAAACTTGCTGAGGGTGCATTCAGTGACATTGTCTATGTCTTTGATGAAGATGTTGAAGAGCACCATTTCCAAGACAGACCCCTGAAGGACACCACTCATGATCGGCCTCCACCCTGACACAGAATCACAACCCTTTGGTTGCGTCCAGCCAGCCAATTCCTAATCCATTGAACAGTCCATCCTTCAATTCCACACCTCTCCAATTTAGAGAGAAGGATGTGTTGAGGGACCATGTCAAAGGCTTTGCAGAAGTCCAGGTAGATGAAATACATTGCCCTCCCCCCATCCACCGAAGCTGTCACTCCATCATAGAAGGCCATCAGATTGGTCAGGCAAGATCTGCCCTTGTTGAAGCCATGCTGGCTGTCTCGAATCACCTCTTTGTCTTGTATGTGCCTTAGCATAGTTTCTAGGAGGATCTGCTCCATGATCTTCCCAGGCACAGAGGTGAGGCTCACCGGTCTGTTGTTCCCCAGGTCTTCCTTTCTCCCCTTATTCTTCCCTTTTTTCCAGTCTCTGGGGACTTCACCAGACAGCCAGGATTTTTCAAATATGATGAAGAGTGGCTCAGCAGCCACATCAGACATCTCCTTCAGAATCCTGGGATGGATGTCATCCAATCCCAGTGACTTATACACATTCAGTTTCATGAGGAGGACTTGAACTTGTTCCACCATAACAGTGGGACAGAAAACAATACGCACACCCTCACCTAGAGGCTCAGGGTCCTGGCAGACATGAGAAGTCTGACCACTTGTGAAGACTGAGGCACAGCACTCATTGGGTACCTCAGTTTTTTTCTATGTCTGAGGAAGCCAGCTCTCCATTATCTTTCGTCAGGGAAGAACATTCACCTTGGCCTGTCTCCTCATGCCTCTGTACCTGTAGAACCATTTCTTGTTATCTTTCACATCCCTTGCCAAGTTCAGCTCCATCTGCACCTTGGCTTTCTTAA
This sequence comes from Oreortyx pictus, assembly GCA_036925125.1. NCBI lineage: Eukaryota > Metazoa > Chordata > Aves > Galliformes > Odontophoridae > Oreortyx > Oreortyx pictus. Next base: position 10,396,959 of record JAUPFR010000004.1, read on the forward strand.
TCCTATCTCTACACACACAGACAACAGCCCTGTATTCCTCCCAGGCAACACAACCCTGCATCAACTTCCTGTACATTTCCCTCTTTTCCTTCAGTTTATTTATTTATTTATTTGTTCATTAGTAATAACAAGGTCCAGTAATGCTCCCACTTTCCATCGGCTCCTCCATCACCTGCATCAGAAAGTTGTCTTCAGCACATTACAGGAACCATTATAAGCTCGTTAATTGCTGGTGAAAATACATAGATAATGGTGGTGATGAGTTTGAAAAAGAGCGTTTTATAGTTGCAAATTTGCTCTATCACATAGTATTATTTTGCTCTTTGTTTTAATTTCCAAGAAAATAAATAGGAGGTATTATTTTCAGAAGTACCTACATAATGATAATAGTATATTAACAGTGACAGTAATGATAATAAAATACGCTGCCATGTTATGAACTGAGATCTCCACCTCCTGCTGAGCTCTCTTACTGCTTCCCTGCTAGTGTCTGAGTGAGGTACTAATCACACAAGTAAACCAAAATAGCAAGTTTTGGATTTTTAATTTTTCAATCTCTATAGCTTTGAAGAACAACAAACATGTAACGAATTTCACTTAACACTGTGCTGTGTTTACTGTAGCTGGTGTTTTAGCAGAACAGAAAAAATTTCTTTATCTGATCTTTTATCTCGATACCATTACTCTTACTTATCTGATAAAAACAAAAAAAATGCAAAGCAAGCATCCCTCAGAAACAATAATAATAATGATAATAGTAATAGTAATAATAATAATAATAATAATAATGAGAGAATAATCAATAACTGTTTCTCTAACACTGCTATGTATTTTATACCAGTAATACTGTAAAATTTCCCCTACTGTTACAATCCATCTGACAAGTTCTCATTCCACTACCACCCAGATAGCCTCATTTTAACATGCTAGTATATGTATTGACAATTGTGAGATTTTGTGATTCTGTGACTAAGAAGCACTGATTATGATGCTGTTCCAGTTACCATACACCATCTTCCAATGCTGAAATTGAAAACACACACACACACACACACACACACACACACACACACACACACAAATAGAAAGCTTAACTCATAAAAGACTGGGGAAAAAAAAACACGAAGTCAGGATATGATTTCTGCTATAAATAAAATAGAGGATAAACATTAGACAGAAAACAAAACAACAACAAACATAACTAATAAAACTGAAGGAAAATGTTGGCGCAAGACAACATGGGTATAGAGATGTCCTGAATAAACTTATACTTGAAATTAGAGGAAAAACTCTAACCATTAGAATATTAAGATTAAAGATCAACCTTCCAATTAGAAGGAAAGAAATTTTGTCTAGTTTACTTGGGTAGCAGGAAGTTAAATTCAGTGTTCCCATTATTTTCTCCCAGTAATTTTTGCTCAGCTATCTGTCTTTAAATTCTCTGCATTTATTCATCAATGCTGACTCAAATCATCTGTTTGTGACAGTTGTCTATCACTGTATGTACTCAATCTGAAAACGCATATGAAAAGATATAGAATCCTTCTATGATTCCAATAAGGTTGAATAAATGTTCAAATGTTATCCCTCATATTTATGCTGATGAATATCTTGAGATACAACTGCTAGTTCAATATGTAGTAATTGGAAAACATATATACACATATATTTAACTGTTTAACTCCTTTCAGTGTTAGTAATTACTTAAAATTTGATCTAGATATAATTTATAACACTCTTGTAGGAATGCCTCTGTGAATGAATAGTACAGGGCAACACTAGCATTGAAAATATGCAATGCATGACATGCAGAAACAAACGATGAATTTATGAAAAGAAAATTATCAGAAATTTTTGCACATTTATAAGCATTTCAAATCCTATACTTTCCATTGAAAGATTATTTGAGCCTAGATTTAACAGTACTCACTTTAATTTCCCTAAATATAAAATCAAGTGCTGTATAGTTTAAGTTGATGTACATGGTTTATATTGATATTTCATTCTACAAACATTTTCCTGTAACGTCTAATTAATAAGTATGCTTATTAATAATTATATTACTTTTGGTTTCTCTAAATTCTGGTTTTGGAAAGCTTTCCATTGATTTTCATAACTGGCCTTACAAATTCTGAGTTTTGTAGATTTACGAAAATGGAATCCTAAAATAAGTCACAAATGTCCATATCTTATTAACATATAAAAGGTACCTCATCTAAATGATCAACAAAGGAGATAAGAAAATGTATTCAGTCAACCTTAATTATTTAGGGCTAATCACATTTAGGCTAAAGTCTTGAAATCATGAGTCATAGATTATACATTTTAAAAGACTACTAGTCAATTTGTATTGCTTGAAAAATAAATACAAACTGGTTCTTTCTTTCACAGGCCTCTTTCTTTAGTGAGATCAAGATCCACATGTCTTTTCATGAATGCAGTAACAGAGCTCACATACAATGACGAACAGCAGTACAAATGTTTGATCATGTGGCCATTAACTGAGTGAGGCCCACCAAATGCAATACTGCAGTTATCCACCTCAGTCAAAGCACTCTCATGATCATTGATTAAAAAAGTTCACAACACCACAACAGCTTTTGTCTACAATATCATTTAAAGGCAATTAAACTCAAGCAAAAGGTTGAATCTAAACAGAGGCCTATGGTGCTTTTGATCTATATTTATCAGCATCACTCTTCGATGCAATGACAGAGTAACTCTCTCCAGCTCTCAGATTTTCTATAAATTATAGCCATCAACACTTCTCTCCAAATCCCACTTGGAAGTCTCTTTTCTGTGATGTAGCAGGTCACAGAGTAGTGCCAGTTTTTGTAACTCCAACTCTGAAAAGAAAAATATTTAAGAAGTCATCATTATTACTGTGTATAAAGAAGATAGAAAATGCAGAGACAAAACAATTGGAACTACAATTCCAAATAGATCAGCATGTTGCAGAGATGAAGAAAAATGAATCAAGCTCCCAGCTGGGAAAACTTGTAATTGCAACCAGCCAGATGATTGAAACCAAGATAGCAAAACCACTAACAAGGGAAAAAGAAAATTTAAGAGACAAATAAAGGAAGTATTCTCATATGTAAGACATGAGCTCCAGTAAATATGACAAATATGTTCTTTGGTAGAAGAACGTTAAGCTGGCATGCAGAAAACATAAAAGTGATTATTACAATGGCAAATGAAACAGATGCCATGATAACAACAAAAATGCATATTACATAATGCATTTATAAAATAAATCTTAAAAATGACAAAAAGATGAAATTAGTAAGGAAACTGTAAATCAACAAACAAAAATGCCCAAAGCAATTTGTTACTAGAACTCTACTCTCAGAAAATACAGTCAAAACTAATGGTAACATTATCACAAGGGAAGAATTAACATTGCTCCAGGGATTCCATTAATATTCCTATCTATAACCTCAGTCTGTGTGGCATCAAGAAAACGCAATAAAAAAATAATACACAACAAAACACAATGAAGAGAAGGCTGTACAGTACAGCAGTTTATTATTACTATTAATTTAAGATTGTGTTAACTTTGTGAAGTGTTCATGAGAGCTGTAGAATCAGGTTTGTTATACATCACTCATCCAAAATTTGTAATGTAATTTCTCTACAAGTTGTTCAGTTACACAAAAATTTGTGTAGGTTAACATTATTACTGAATTATAATAATATAAAGAATTAAAAAAAAAAAAAAAAAGGTTGCTCAAAGTCTCATCCAGCCTGCTCTTGAATGCTTTCAGTCAGGGGGCATTCACAATCTCACTGGGCAACCTGTTCCAGTGTCTCACCACTCTCACAGTAAAGAATTTCTTCCTAAGACCTAGTCTAAATCTGACCTCTTCCAGTTTAAAACCATTTCCCCTCATCCTGTTATTATATGCCATTATAAGAAATCTTTCCTCAGCTTTCCTCTAGGCCCCCTTCAAGTAGTGGAAGGCAGCTATAAGGTCCTTTCAGAGCCGTTGCTTGTTCAGGCTGAAGAGCCCCAGGTCTCTCAGATTACCCTCATTGGTGAGGTGCTCCCACCCTCTGATTGTCTCTGAGGTCCTCCTCTGCACCTGCTCCTACAATTCCATGTCCTTCTTTCACTGGGGGCTCCAGAACTGAACACAGTACTCCAGGTGGGGTCTCATGAAAGCTGAATAGAGGGGCAGAATCACTTCCCTTGACTGGTCTCACTCCTCTTGTAGATTCATAGATTTATAGATTCATAGATTCATTAGGTTGGAAAGGACCTACAAGATCATCTAGTCCAACCATCCCCCCACCACCATCCCTACCCACCAAGCTACTAAATCAAATCCCTTAGCACCTCATCTAAACACTTCTTGAACAGTGCTAGGGACGGTGCCTCAACCACCTCCCTAGGCAGGTCATTCCAATGCCTGACCACTCTTTCAGAGAAAAAATTTTTCCTCAAATCTAATCTAAATCTTCCCCGGCGCAACTTGTGGCCATTCCCTCTCGTCCTGTCATTAGTTATCTGGGAGAAGAGGCCGACCCCCTCCTCCCCACAGCCTCCCTTCAGGAAGTGGTAGAGTGCAATGAGGTCTCCTCTGAGCTTTCTTTTCTCCAGGCTAAACAATATCAGCTCCCTCAGCCGCTCCTCGTAAGACTTGTGCTCCAGACCCCTCACCAGTTTTGTTGCCCTTCTCTGAACACGCTCCAGTGCCTCGATGTCTCTCTTGTAGTGAGGGGCCCAAAACTGAACACAGTACTCGAGGTGCGGCCGCACCGGAGCTGAGTACAGGGGGATGATCACCTCCCTGCTCCTGCTGGCCACACTATTCCTGATACAGGCCAGGATGCCATTGGCCTTCTTGGCCACCTGGGCACACTGCCGGCTCATGTTTAGCCGAGCATCAATCAACACCCCCAGGTCCTTTTCCTCTATACACTCCTCAAGCCATTCTGCCCCAAGCCTATAGCATTGCATGGGGTTATTGTGCAGGACCTGGCCCTTGCCCTTATTGAACCTCATCCCATTGACCTCAGCCCAACTGTTCAGCCTATCCAGACCCCTCTGTAGGTCTTCCCTACCCTCAGGCAGATCAACACATCCTCCCAACTTGGTGTCGTCTGCAAACTTACTGAGGGTACACTCAATCCCCTCATCCAGGTCATCAATAGATATTAAACAAGATGGGCCCCAATACTGACCCTTGGGGGACATCACTCGTAACGAGACGCCAGCTGGACTTAACTCCATTACCCACTACCTTCAGGGCACGGCCCTCTAGCCAATTCTCAACCCAGAGAAGAGTGACCCTGTCCACACCACGGGCTGCCAGTTTCCCCAGGAGAATACTGTGGGAGACCGTGTCAAAGGCTTTGCTGAAGTCCAGGTAGACTACATTGTGAAAGACAGAAACTGTTTTCCTTTCTATTGTCTCAAAGCTTGCTTCATAAGGCCTTTTCTGGTGACAAGACTCTGACTGATAACTGCCAGTTATCCAGATGGTTGTTATGATGCCTCATTGTCTCTGCTAATGGTTGTAAAGATAAGCAGAAGTAGGGGCAAATAGTCTTTTCCGGGGGGGGGGGGAGGTACGGCTTGGAGAAGCTGACCGCCACAAAAAGACAATGTTGCATGTTGCTGCATGGCAAGGAAGGCAACATCCACTGCTGACGTATCTGTTGGGCCAGACATGTCACACAAACAAAGAGAAAAAAACACCTGAGAAATGGGGATAAAAGGCCTTCACTGAACCAAGGATTTTTGGAGGAGAAGAATTCCTGGAGAAGAACTCCCAAAGAAAACATCTTTGATGGAGAACTCCTGCAGAACAGAGAATTCCCTGAGGGGGAACCTGGTGGTTTCCCAGAGGGGAAACCCTGGTGGTTTCCCAGATCTTCCTTACAGCCTTTCTTGTAGATGGGAGTCACATCGGCAAGCCTCCAATCTTATGGGACCTCTCCAGAAAATCAGGAATGCTAATAGATGGCAGAAAGCGGCTTGGCAATCACCTCTGCCAGCTCCCTCAGCACCCTTGCGTGGATCCCATCTGGTCCCATGGACTTGTGGCAGTTCAGATGGAGGAGCAGGTCTCCAACTGTCTCAGCTTGGTGCAACTCATGATACAGTTGGCGTTCTGGGCTGCAAGCGGACACTGAAAACTCATGCTGAGCCTTTCATCAACCAGCGCTCCCAAATCCTCCTGCTCTCAAGTCATTCTCTGCCCAGCCTGTATCTATACTTGAGATTGCCCAGCTCCAGGACCTTGCAGCTAACCTTGTTGAACTTCATGAGGTTAGCATGGACCCGTCTCTCAAGCCTGTCTAGGTCCCTCTGCATAGCATCCAGAGTTACCCCGTCAGTCACCTCATCTTTTTTTTTTCATATGCCCTAGTATGGTGTTCAGGAGGATCTGCTCCATGATCTTGTCAGGCACAGAAGTGAGACTGTCTGGCCTGTAGTTTCCTGTATCTTCTTTTTTTCCCTGTTTGAAAATGTGGGTTATATTTCCCCTTTTCCAATCAGTGAGAACTTCACAAACTACCATGACCTTTGAAATACGATGGATAGTGGCTTGGCAAGCTCTTCTGCCCATTCCCTCAGAACTCATGGATGGATTTTCTTGGTCCCATGGACTTGTGCACCTTCAGGCTCTCTAGATGGTCTTGAACCTGATCTTCACTTACAGCAGGTAGATCTACCTTCTACAAGTTCTTACTATTTCTTTCTGCAACTTTGGTGATGTCGCTAGAGCCCTGGCTGGTGAATACTGAGACAAAGGAGTTGATGAGCACTTGAGCTTTCTCCACACATCTTTTGTGACCAGGTCTCCAGTTGCCCTCTGGAGCGGGCTCACATATTCCCTAACCTTCTTATCACTGATATACCTGTAGAATTTGTTCCTGTTAGCCTTGATGTCTCTGGCTAGATTTAAATGTCTACATTTTAGCTTTCCTAAACTTGATCCTTTGCTGCTTGGACAGATTCTTTGTAGTCCTCCTAGGTAATTTGTTCCTGCTTGTGCTGCCTATAGACATTATTTTTGAGCTTATGAGAGTCCAGGAGCAACTAGTTGATCCATGGAGGTCTCCTGGCATTCTTGTCTGCCTTCCTTTTACTTGGGATTTCTCAGGAGTAAAAAGTCTCTAATTCTTCCCACCTGAATTATGCAGGTTTTTTTCTGCATAATTCGGAGTTCCTGATCAGGAAAGAGTGGACCCCAAGGATATTTGGTCTTACTTTTAGAGACAGATGTGAAGAAAGCATTGAGCCATCAGCCTTTTCCTTATCAGCAGTGATCATGTTCCCTGCCACACCCAGAAAAAGGCCTGATAGCCTTCCTCTTACTGCTTATACACAGTTTTGTTGTCTTTCACTGCATTGATTAGGTTGAATTCAGGCATGACTTTGGTTTTCTAATTTTCTCCCTGCATAGCCTAATAAGTACTTTATATTCTCTCTGTATTTTCTGTCTCAAAGAAATGAAGAATTCCTGGAGAAAAAGAAAAAAAAAAAAAGAAAGATTGCAGAAAAGTAGGAGGCAAATGAGCAAGAAAGAAACCTGTATGCTCTTGCCCATAACAAGTAAATTAATAATTTCGTAGGCAGTGATGTTATACAGATAAAAATTTAAAATGACTGTAGGGTTTTGAATGCTTCTTAAATACTGTTTTGTGAGATGTAAAAATGCACAGGCTTGTATATTTGCATTAAAACTGAGGAGTTATTCAGATTTCACACCTCTTTTTTACTGGGACTCACCTCACTCAGATTTTACCAAAGGGAAATATAAGATCTGGTCATCTGTAAAAAGCAACAAAGAAATGCATGCTGTACTTCTCTTAAAATAATTTAAAAAAAAAGATAATTTAGATATATATTTTTGCAATTTTATCCACCTTCATACAAATATATATTTCTTTATTAACATTAAAGAAAAAATCTCATATAGGTATATCTACTAAAATATTTGATGGGATTTGAAATTCTGTTTCCATTTCTGTTCTGCGTTGAAGAATCAAATGAAAATAGCTAGCACTTCAAATTCATCTTTGGATGAGTTGGTAGTAGGAAAGCTGGAAGACGGAAGTAAGTCATTGGATATTCTTGCCTTGATACATATTGTCACCAAATGTAAAAATATACAGTCATAGCTCTTATTTTATGTATGTAGATCATAAAATGAAAATAACAGAAATCGACTCAGACGATTTTGAGAATTAGATTATTCATTAGAATGTGGATCAAAGTCCATTTATTTAGTATCCATTTCCTGTATCATCTACCTAACCTGTACAGTTTAGCTAACGATCTTCATAAAATCAAAAAGAATTCTGAAGGGAACTGAAAATTGGCTATGTACCACGTATTAACTACAAATTCTATGTCATAATAATCTCTCTGCTGAAGGCCTCTTTTCATTCTTGCAGACTGCAATGGAATAAGATAGAGCTCAATAAGAATGTAAAACAAACGTTTGAAAGGCAGTTTAAAGGTTGCTATTATGACTAAAAGCAAAACAAAACAAAACCCACAAAGACAAACTAAAGGCAAAAATCCTTTCATAAGAATAATGCTATGACACTATTTTTAACATAACTTTATGCAGAAATGGCTTCCATGTTAATGAAAAATTTCTATTGCAACTTTTTTTTTAAATCTAGAAAAGTCTAATACAGTTCACTTGGCAATTAAAATAGGACAGTAAAATTTCTGATTGTTTAGAATTAAAATTATAAAAACCAATCCTTTTTCTGAAATAAAAATCTGGTCCTTTTCTTTCTTCTTCTTCTTATTGTTATCATTTTTAATAAATATATATTTAAAATGCATGCTTTCATGTCTGTCCATATATTTCCATTTCAAATGACTCTGATTTGTTGATTTCTGAAAGACAGGAGCATTCTAAGACAATATTCCTATGCTTTCTTTGCTTCCACTCTCATTTTGTTTTTAACATATTTTAGTTTTTCCTGGTTATTTCATCACCTCATAAAACAGCTTCTTAACCCCAGACAATAATGAAAAAGTAGCATTTTGCTGGGCCTTATAATAACTGGCTCTCCAGAGTGCTCTCTTTTCATCATCAAAGAGATATTGCTGCTACAATGATGATTTGAAGCAGGGGAGTTCTAAATAACGGATTAATATGAGAAGCAACACGTATGTATCATTCTGTTGGACTTGTGTTTTTCCATACCGTATTGGAGGTCCATTCTGTCTTTTCAGTGTCTATCAAAACTATGTTGGAGTATTTCTTCAACAGGCATACATGTTGGTTACAGTGACTCAAGACCAGCTCTGAAGGCTTATGAAGGATTTTCTGTCCACCTCGCTTGAAAAAGATGACATTTTTAACTGTTCATTCTAATAAAAATGCTTATTCACTTGTATAATTTGCATTTCCACACCCTGTGGTGTTCACTTCTTGATTTCTATATTATAAGGAAAATAAAATCTTGAATAAAATGTAAGTCTGGAAGTGATAAGAATGTTTCAATTTTCCTTGTCCCCAGGGAAGAATAAAAATAGATTCCAGGAAAAAAAAAAAAAAAAGAACAAACATACAAGCAAAAAACTCCACATCACATCACTACCGCACACAGAGACGACAACAACAGCAGCAACAACAACAACAGCAATAATAATAATAATAAAAGCATTAAATGTCTGCAGTGTGTATTGTACTATTTGAAAAGTGTGAAGCTGTATTTTTTAGTGCTGATGATTTCATTAGCACTGCCAAAAAAATGCATTTCAAGTACAGTACAGATGTTCATTTTAGAGTGTATATACATATGATTACTGTATATATACACATGTATTGATACTGTATAAACATGGGTGTTTGTTATATTAGTTTAAAATGATGTGCAGTCCCAGCTGAAGGAAAAGTCCACTCTATCAATAGTGCAAGACTATGTGACAGCGGCAATTTAGACATGAAGGTTCTTGTGTTTCCTTCCATGATATTGCTCACAATAGCCACTAACATAATTGAATCAAGGCACATATTGCCAGTGCACTATTCATAATTTGTAAGTAAACATTTTTGCCATTCCACTCAATTAAACACACTCTGCATTTTGTAATACTAGATACAAATGCTGACTCTCTCCAAGAAGGTCACTGTGAATTTCCAGGCTATACAAAATTTAGCCTCAGTAAAACAAACAAAAAAAAATGTGATTTTATTTAGATATTTATATTATGTTTTTCTTGGGTGAATGTTTATAGATACATGTGTAAGTGACTCAGTAGGAGCAGATAAAATTACTTTTTTTAATGGCAGCAGACAAGGAATCAGTTATGCTGCCCTTGGCTCTTTACAAGGGAACCTATCTGCCCTCAATAATGTGGCAATCTTGAGAGGAGCAACGCCATAATGGTCATTGAACCAGAGAAATTCAATTTGCCTACTGTAAAGTCTGTTTTGTCTGTCACAGAAAATAACTCAATTCAACGTTACTTTCTACATTTAGTCACACTAGTCAGGGAAAGGTGTTCAGCCCACGATAACAGTAGGGGATCACAGGCAGCGACTGCCAAGAACACTCAGTATTGTTACTCTATCTAGAGAGTAGACTCTGAGTTTTCCTCAGAGAAGGTTTACAGTATGTGATCAGGGCTCAGAACACACTAGAGACTGCCTAAGCTTTGTCAAAATAGCATACACTTAAGCCAATTTTTTATTGATTTTTCCATTAACATACAAGAATAGAGAAGATAAATGAAGAAGAAAATTGGCTATAATGATGTATAGGTATGGATTAGGAAGCATTTTTCTATTCAGCAAATCTGAATTTGCAGACAAAAATAAACTAACAGTGAACTACAGTACATGTGTATGTTTTGAACTGTGTTTTTGGAAAAGTTTAAAACCTACAATTTCTTTAAATAGACAAGAATGAAGAATCCTGTTATTCTTCAGTGGCAGCTCATGTCAGGTAAAATAAATACTCACAAGTTTCTTCCAAAACTTAGATTCAACTTAAAGGGTTGTACTTTTTCAATTGGAATTAATACTGTTAATGGCTACACAATTGATTTTCATTTATGGCTTTGGATTTCCTTGGTTAGACCTATGAACTGCCATAAGCAGGTGATTCCTAGCGATCTCATCTTCATCACTGGCGTAAGGCCTTCATTTTTCTGACTCTCTCTCTTTCATTTTATTTGATTTATTAGCTTCAATTCCAATTATATTGTATTATATCGTGTTATTTTGCATTTCGATATCTCACTTAGTAGATTAGCTTTCCCTTTCTTCCTCAGATCATTGCTGCTGTTTTGTTCTTAGGCCTATCTCCCTTTTCCCTTTTTTCTTTCCCCTTTCTTCTTTCCTGAGGTGTGAGTCCATGTCTGTGGATTCCCCCACCTAATTTGTCATGGAATCAGGCCAAATCAGCCCATAAACCATTGACAAGAAGTTTAAATAGGTTTTAAGTTAAAAAAAAAAAAAAAGAAGAATCAATTTCTGTTTTTTACACCATTTTAATTTGATATAAATAAATTGCCTGCTATTATTTTTAATAGAATGTATGAGTTGCAATGAGATATTCAATGAAAAAATCTGATATGTCTGTTTACCAAAATTTCATAAAATCTCCCTTATCAGAGTCTTAATCAAGTCATCACTTTTTGGCAACATTCACATTTGTGAACGGTTGTCAAGGATAATGTACAAGAAGAGTAAAATTCCACCAAAAATATCTGACAAACAACTTGGGACCTCACAGAGAACTGCAACTACTGCCACTGTACTAGGGTGGAACTTTTGTGTCACAAATGTAAGGCCACATATACCACTAGATTTATGTTTTTGTTCCTCTTTTTTTTGTGTGTGTTTTAGAAAAATATTGCAAATGAAAATACTTTGGGACATATATTTATGATACTGTATATTTAATTTGGTTGCTCCAAAAGTAACGCCTCATTTTTTTTTGTTTTGTTTTTTTTTGAGTTGTTAAAAAATATTGAGTTAAGCAAAAATTAAGAGATTGCAAATAGAAAGTTTCATAGAAAACTGTGTATTTTCAAACAATCTGTGCCTGAAGGGTTTTCTGAGAAGGTGTACATTTTTAGTTGTTGTTTTTGTTTGATTGTTTTTGTTTTGGTTTTATTTTCAGTAAAATATCTGTGTCAGAGAAGCTGTGGCAATTTTGGATCAGTCAGATTCTAAATTTGATAATTTCTGCTCCCAATTGGAGTGTCATTCACATGCACCCAGGATGATCACTCTTGAGCTCTGAACCTCATGTGATTTTCTACTGCAGGAGTTTTGCTGTATTTGAATCACCTGGTACTGTTTTTACCTCCTATTTGGAGAGAACTGATAAAAGTAGAGCCTTAGTTGAGAGTATTCCACTTAACACTGAATATTAACTTCAGTAGCTTTTTTGTCATTATTAGTCTATTAAATAAATAAATAAATAAATAAATTTTAAAAAAGTACAGAGAAGTATATACATATGGTATAAACAACTGTGCGCAAATAATTTTTTCTTAAGATAGCATGCAATGAGTAGAGAAATACAGAATTTCACAATGGTTCTAGAGTTTGTGGTCTTTGTGTTATTCTGTTCATATTTAGAAAACTAATATTGTTTGTTTGGTATTAATGCATTTGTTATACACTATTTTACAAATTAGTCTCTTTTGGTTTTAGTTATCAAAATATATTCTCTTTGGGATTTCCAGGGCTACTAAACCCTACGCATAAGTTGAAATACTAAGGAAATAAAAGAAACATCTTGCCACAATCTTAATTGTGTTTCCTTGTATTTAAGCTTAAATTGTGCTACTAGGGATTGTTTTGAAATGTGCTGTGATTTTTTATTCTTTCATGCATTAAAATATTTTATTTTTTACCACGTCAGAATGGTCAATTAATATGAGGGTTACAAATCAATAATCCTTGTGTTTTTGTTCACTTTTTTAACTTTACACTATGTATTTTGTTGCTCTTTCATGGTTTTATTTATTTTACCAGATCACTTTTTTTCTCTGTTTTTGTTTTTGTTTCTGTTTTTGTTTCTGTTTTTGTTTCTGTTTCTGTTTTTGTTGTTTTTTTTTTCTTTTTCTCTTTCTTTTTCTTTTTCTTTTTCTTTTTCTTTTTCTTTTTCTTTTTCTTTTTCTTTTTCTTTTTCTTTTTCTTTTTCTTTTTCTTTTTCTTTTTCTTTTTCTTTTTCTTTTTCTTTTTTTCTTTTTCTTTTTCTTTTTCCTTTTCTTCTTCTTCTTTATTAATTTTATTTTTGTTTTTATTTTTATTTTATTTATTTTTATATTTATTTATTTGTATGTTTGTTTGTTTTTAAGTATCTTCCTTTTTTTTTTCTCTCTCTATTCAATATAATGTCACTGCAGTGGAATTCAGTGGAGTTTACACTCTGTTAGAGAGGATCTTCAAAAATAGGACCTCCTGTTCTAGAAGTGCATATTCAGATTGTCAGTAATCAACAAGAAGATCTGACTATATCTTTCCATGTCGGACTATTTGATACTATGCATTAAAAATGTCTCAGACCTGTGTATGCCAGTAAAGCATTTTGCTAATGTTATAGTGATGGTTAACAGTTTTGTTACGCACTAACTTCTTCTAAAAGTTAGAATGTGGTAGCAGCAACAGTACTCAGCAAGATGAATTGTGCCCTTTCATACTTTTCTCTTTTAACAACTTAATAATGTACATTTCCAAAGATTACTTTCCAATGGCTTCTATTCTGTGAATGCTTTCATGTGTGAAAGGAAAGTAAAACAAACAAACAAACAAAAATATAAAGAGTTTCCGAAACAACCTAATACTTGATATTTTATTTTCCCATTTTGTTTGACATATAAACTTACTAGCAGAGAATGTGATATACACCTTGGGTTACAATGAATATCATCCTGAAATACTTTTAGTCTTAATAAATCCATTAACTTTTGTAACATGAAAGATAAGCAAGTAGTAAGGAACATTATCAAAACAAGGCTGTCTATGACACTAGGAATTTAAATACTTGTTTTCTACATACATGTATCATACCATAAACTTCACAAGAAATATGATTTAATACTGAAACCTTTTTAGGTTAGAAGATGAATCTTCAGATCTGTTCGACAAATGCAAACATTCAATAATTATTATCATATAATATGTCATTCTCTGATACAACAAGTGCTGAGATGCGCAAACCTAATTCCACTCCTGCTGTTGAAGTCACTGGTAAACAGGATCCTCAGTTAACAACACAACTGAGCATACTGAAGTTTCTTTTTTTCCTTAGTTACACTGGTAGAAAAACAGAAATATATAAGTAGTGATAGTAGGTTTTTCTAGTAACAGCTAGGAATGTAATCTGACTTTGCATTTGATGTGTGGTTATTTTCATCTTCTGTGGACTAGAGACTTTTAACCACTTAAACTGCCTCTAACTAGATATATTGTATTGGGGAAGGTATTAGGGAAATTACGGAGTAGAAAAGGGATAATCCTTCTGGATTTCCTGGAAATAAGACAATGTCATGGTTTTATGATTTTTGTTGTATTGTGGATATTCCACATCATAACATCATGTGGTGTATTGGGAGTTAGAGAGTTAATGCTACATCTCTGTGGATCATCGATAGTTATGGATATGCCTGTCTCAGAAGAGAGGGAGAACTACATTCCCCAGAGGACTTTGTGATGCTTCCTATTTTTACGTGTTTTCCACTCAGAGGGAAAAGATAAAAACTGTCTGTGGTCACGGGACACTCTCTTTCCTTCGGGATCGACTCAGCAGTGGGTGCTCGCTGCCGTATCGCCTTCAGCGTTAGCGTAAGGCCTTCAGTTTATCGAACACTCTCTCTTGTTCATTTATTTGATTCATTAGCCTCAATTCCAATTATTTTGTATTATATTGTGTTATTTTACTTTCTGATATCTTATTTAGTAAATTAGCTTTCCTCCTCAGATCGTTGCCACTGTTTTGTTTCGGGGCCCATCTCCCTTTCCCTTTTCCCTTTCCCCCTTCACCTTGTCCGGGGTGTGCGCCTGTGGGTCTCCTACCTCAGCTGTCATGGAACCGGGCCGAACCAGCCCACAAACCATTGACAGACAAACCATAAACACTGACTACAGTGTCATGAATCTGACAGACCTGAGGGTTTCAGCTTCCAGATGAGGCCAGTGATGAAGACAGTCTTTCTCTTGCAACAGTACAACACCAGGCCCCATATGAGTTTGAAGACTGTGGGACACATTGCCAATCTTGGTTGAACTGTTCTATGACACCCATTCTATATTCCAGTTTTGGTACCTTCTGACATCTGTCTGTGCCAGAGGATGAAGAATGGACTGCATGGGCAACATTTTCCAACAGTGAGAATATCACAGCAGCTGTGAATCAGTGCCTTTGCTGGTGCAGTTTTTATCTGTGTGTCGAAGGCTCTTGTCCATTACTGGTGAAATGCAGAGCAAATTTTATTAATTGTGTTGGAAAATTGTACTTTGTAGCTGAGAATTTATTCTGTCAAATAGTATTATTTCTCACTTTGTATCTGAATTATTATTATTTTTAATTGAAATAAATAGGAGACATTACTTTCAGAGCAACCTGTGTATACGGTGTTAGAAAATTTTTTATTACTTTTTGGAGAGGTTTTTTTTCCTTTTGTTAAAAATGTCTTCTTGAATGTAATGTATTGAAGAGGAGTAAGGAGAAATGAGGAAGAATTTTTCATAGAACAGCATCAGAGAAAGAGGAAAATATGCAGAGCAGTTCTGCCTTTTAAATAAGAGCTGTTTGTATTTATGCACCCAATGGATATAACTGTCTCTCCCCCCTCTATCTCTCTCTTAAAGAGTTTTACATTCCTAACTCAGTGAAAAATATGCTTTTCCCTGATAATCCGGAAAAGCAAGAGAGTTCATAAACTGGAAAAAGAAATAAATGCAAAACAGATGTTTTTAAACTTCTCTGGTTAAGCATAAAAATTTAATTTTAAAAAGGATAATTGCTAATCATAGGCTTTCTATCTATTCTTGTCTATCCTCTGAAAAAATTCATAAAGGATTTCAAGGATGTCTTAGTACACTTCCTTCATATAATATTAAAAAGTTTGTGTAAATGTTTAGCTGGGATTGTTAAGCTTGAAGAAGGCTCCAGAAAAACCTCACAGTGGCCTTTCAGTACTTAAAAGAAGCTTATTAGCAGGAGAGGAACAAAAATTTTATGTGATGTGATAGTGATAAAACAAGAGGGAATGGCTTTAAACTAGAAGAGGGGAGATTCAGACTAGATGTCACGCAAAAATGATTTACTCTGAGGGTGGTAAGGCACTGGAAGAGGTTGTCCAGAGAAGCTGTGGTTGCCCCATCCCTGGAGGCATCCACTATTGAGGTTGGATGCGTCTCTGGGCAGCCTGATCTAGTGGATGGGATGTCCAGAATTTTCCTTTCTCAGGTGACACAAATTTCATAAAACAAGAATATCTAATGGCAGGTGCTTTCATATAGAATCATGTAGGACTACTCACCTAAGAAGTATTAGCTTCTCTATGTGCACATCAAATATTTTTGTATTATTTTTCTGT
Organism: Oreortyx pictus; assembly: GCA_036925125.1. Classification (NCBI taxonomy): domain Eukaryota; kingdom Metazoa; phylum Chordata; class Aves; order Galliformes; family Odontophoridae; genus Oreortyx; species Oreortyx pictus. The sequence continues at coordinate 10,413,502 of JAUPFR010000004.1, forward strand.
TCAAATATTTTGAGCAGCAGGGTATTATTAATTAATATTATTAATTCTGTTTCACCCCTTTCTCTCATCCAAAAATACTAAATTCTAAACAATCTAAACTCTTTCTTGTATCTCTAATATCAACTTTCCACATCAAAGTTGACCACATAAATGTTTAGCAGCAGAAAAATCCTCCCACAACTCCTCCAACAAGTAAGCATGCAAGTAATCTGTGAGTAATAGCAAGCATCATGATACCAGAGATTTCACAAAGTTTGAGTAGTAACTTGATGGCTGCCTTACTCCCCCCATTCAGAATGACTTTGACAGCTATCAACTGTTCTGATGAGAATATTTAAAGATCAGATATTGAAAATGCTTTAACAAGAGAGCGTCTTGAGAAACTTCGTGTGTAACAAACTTTTTGGGTAACAAACAGGAGGAGCTGAAAGCCATTGTGTGGTCAGAAAACTATGACATAGTTGCAATCATGGAAATGTGGTGGGATGGCTCACGCAGTTAGAGTGCTGTGATTGATGGATACCAGTTTTTTCAAGAGAGACAGAAAAGTAGGAAAGGCAGTGGTGTGGCCCTCTGTGTTAAGAAAAAGTGTGAATATCTGTATGAAAGACAGGATTTTTTGTTAATACAAAAAAAAATTGAAATGCAGTGATCCTGTTATTGAAAAATGATAAGTGAAAAGAAGGAGTGCCCTCCTAGTTTTGCAAAAATTTGTTGGGTTTTTTTTATTATTTTTATTGAAGCAAAATAGTAGGAGGAATAAGAAGTCAAGTACACACAGAGGGAAGCAGACAGGTTTGTATTTATACAGTCGTCTCGTCCCGTTCAGTGGTTTCTGAGAAATAGATCTTTTTCTACCTCCTGAGTCACAACTTCCTTAGTCAACAAAACTCAAGGAATAATGCAAAACTCAGAGGAATAATGCAAATCAATTTGGGAGAGCTTTAATACTCTAATTGGAGGTAAAATTGGCAAATTTGCTAATAATAATTAGTAAGCATTACAGGTAAGAGTATTTGGGTGCAGAGTGTCTAAGTTTCAGATGGGATGGAATTGTTCTCTTCAGTGTGACAGGTGTGCTGCTGTTCTTCGGTTCTGTCAACACTGTTGGTAACGAATCAGTGTTTATAGTCATCTGCTAAGCAGTGTTATCTATCGTCAAAGCCATTCTTAACAAAGAACCCAAGGAGCTGGGAGGGAACAGAATTAGGACTGTTGTCTTATACTGGCCAAAAGGATATTCCACGCCATATAGCATCATTTAGAATGAGTTTTAAGGGGGAGTTCATCTGTCCCTCTTCTGTTGAGCAGGAGACTAACTGGGAATCAGTTAGAGGTGGTGAAGAATAGCTTGTGTATCACTTGTTATTATATTTATTTATTAATATACTTAAATTTACGTACTTAATAATATTTTTTTCATTTTCCCTTTCTCCATCTTACTAAATATTTTTATCTCAACCTGTAAGTTTGACTTCATTTTTCTCAGTACTCTTCCCCATCCCAATAGAAAGAGGAGGACTTGAGTGAATGACTTTGTGGTGCTCAGCCACCTGTCAGGTTAAACCAGAACAAGGTGTTATTTCTGTGCTAAAAATCCAAAGGCAATACTGGGCAACAGCTACTACAAAGAGTGGAAGACTAATAGAAAAGATGGAAAGTGGGGAAGGAGAGGGAGGCAGACAGACCATACCTAGCAAAGCCAAGCAGTTCACCACTCCTTCATCCAGTGATGTAATGTTGTCAGAGGGTGCTTATCTTTGGTAGCAGCAGGTCATTCAAGATGTGATGGTCAGTTGACAACCACAACAAATATACAAATTCTCCTATTTATACAGATCAAGACTGCTCTTTGAAGGGAAAGTTTCTGGCTTCTGGACTCTCAGCAGAAACTCTTTTTTCTGTCTTCCAGGTCTTGCAAATTTAAACCAACAGAAATAAGAGAAAGCAAGGATGCCAACTTGTATCTTGCCTTCACGGAATACACTGGTATCAACTCTTTACTTCCTCCATTAAGAAAAAAATATTTGTTCCCAAGTGACCTTCCTATTCAGAAGCAAGCAGCTTCTGGCTCTGTTCAAAGGAATGTCTTCAAACATAGAACTGGCCTCAAAATATTGCTGATTAACTCATGTTGACTTAAGATAATGCATTCCTTGCCAGTCTCTGTCAACTGGAAAAAGAATGGTTATGATGGGTTGATCACTGAAGACAAAGTGACCAGAGATGGGAACTGCTGACAATAGAAGCCAGAAGTGAAGGAACAAGACTATAGCATATCGACATTTAAATCCCCATAGGTAATAATTAATAAAGTTATGATAAAATAAGTTTAATGTTTCATGGTAAAGTGAGAATCTCCAGTCAGACTGCATCTGTTAATAGTAAAAATAACCATTCTGGAATGATTGTTTGATAGTTCTCTTTCATGCCTTAAATAGTACCTCGCAGTAATAGATCATTATGATTTTAGGGGGTAAAACTAAGGAAATACATTGTATTCTTTCTGGCATTTCATTTGTTCTAAGATCATTTTAAAAATATTCTGTAATATTCATTCTTGGAGGGAAATGGATCAAATAATCATGCAAATATTGCCTGTATTATTCTCTCTCTCTTTCTCTTTTTTTTTTTTTTTTAATTCTTCAAAGCTTATGAAAAGTAATATAGCTGTTGTGGTAGGGGAAGAGATTATTTTGACAGATTCTTAAAATCTGTGGAATAATAAGGAAATAAGTGTACACATGCATGGCATATACTTTGAGGGCTTATCTAGCATCAGTGAAACATTTACTGTTTCTGTTCCAAAAACAATTTTCTAGGTCCACTTAGATAGTAAGTACTGTGGGACAAGATCTTTATATTGTATTGCTTCGAGGTATAAATTTTGATCTTTAGTTAAATAATTAGCTTTCCTTGTTTGTTATCAATATCATATAGAAAATGTTGGAAAGTTACAGCTATACTTCAAATCCTGAATTAAGCTCATTTATTTTGCTACAGGTAAAACTGTTACTGATTATCCACACACAAATATATATAAATTTACAGTATCATATAATATTTTCATTGGGTGGGACCTAAAAGGTCTTTTAACTCCAAACCACCTTCCATCAGCAGAGTTGCCACTAGATCAGGCTACCCAGAGACCCAACCAACCTAATTGTGAATGCACCCACAGCTTCTCTGGACACCCTCTTCCTGTGCCTCAGCACCCTCTGAGTAAACCATTTTTGCCTGACATCTAATCTAAATTTCCTCTTTTAGTTTAAAGCCATTTCCCCTTGTCTTATCACTATCAGAATAAAAAATATCTATCCCTCCCCTTCTTATAAGCTCCCTTCCTAATTTCTTCTGAAGTTTAACCTCTCTTTTTTTCAGTTTAATGCCATTTCCCTTTGTCCTTTTATGGTTAGATCTATAAAAAGCTAGTCTCCACTGTGTTTATAACCTACCTTAAACTACCGAAATGCTGCAATGAAATCAACCTGGAGCTTTTTTTTCTCCAGCCTGAGCATAGCTCACCTCCCTCAGCCTTTCTTCATATGGGAGGTGCTCCAGACCTCTAGTAATTTTGTGGCCCTTGTCTGGACCTCTGAGGTCATTACTAGACTCCACCTGGACATAAAGCCGTTGATCACAATCCAATGTTTGCATCTATTCAACTAATATTTATCCACCAAATAGTCCATCTTTTAAATCCATATCTCTCCTTTTTTTACCTTTGTGAAGCCATGCTGTCAGTCTTGGGTCACCTCTTTGTTCAGCGTGTGCTTTAACATAGCATCAAGGAAGATATGCTCCATGTTCTTTCCAGGAAAGATGAAGATGAGCCTTCCCTTATTGCTCCAATAAGTCCTTGTTCTTCTTATGTTGGTTAACACAGAGCTGAACATGATTTATTAATTGGGATGTTACAAGAGTAGATTGGGAGAGTCACTTCTTTTAATTGGTTACACTCTTTTGACATAGCCAAGTTTATATTTGGACTTCTGGGCTGCCAGCACACATTCCTGGCTCATGCTGAGTCATGCTGACTTTAGTCTTAATCCACCCATCCTGCACCCTTCTAAATTGAGAATTCCACCAGAGCATGATCACTGCAATCCAGACTACCTCCAATCTTAACCTCTCCAATATATACTTCCACGTTAGTGAGCAAAAGTTCCATCAGTGACTCATCTGTAGTTGGGCTCTCTATTATCTATGCTTGGAATTTATCCTCAATGCATATCAGTCATTTTCTAGAGTTTTCCAGCAGATGTCCAATGTTTGAAATCACCTACAAGTAACACAGTGTGAAAGCATGGTCCTTCCTGCAGCTGAAGAAATCATTTCTCAACAAAACTTTCTCCTTGATCAGGTACCCAATAGTACATAAAAGCCACAATGTTTACTTGGTTACATCTCTAATTTTCACCCATAAGCTATCAATATGTTAACTGCTGTTCTTCAAAGAGAGCTCTGTGCAGTCAATCCCATTTTTTGCATAGAGGGCAGTTCCCTACATTTCCTTCCTTACCTGTCAGTTCTGAGTAGTTTATAGTCATTGTCTGCAGCACCACAACTGTGTGATTTGTCCCACTAAGTTTCTACGATAGTAATCACATAGTAGATTTCCAGCTGGGCAATGATTTCCAGCTCCTCCTATTTGTTATATAAGCTGGGTAAATTTGTGGGGGGGCATTTCATTAGAGTTTTCTTTGGTCTTCATTTGGCCTAGCCTTTTTGAGAAAACCTTTTTGGAGAGTTAAAGGGCATCCCTTACCACTCCAACACTCTCCCCTGCTTCTCGTGAGCATGAGTATCATGGTTCAGGGCTCTACCCCACAGATTGGTCAGTCTAAAGCATGTTTCAGTTAGTCAGCCAACCTGCTACCAAAGATTTTCCTATATAGAGTATATACATACAAATATTTAGATATAGAGATAGCTCTCTAAATATCTTTCTTTTCATATACATATGAATACACATTGCTACATAATAATTATTTTGAATTTTCCAATTAAGTATAAGTTTCTTATCAGACTCAAAGGTAGACAGAAATGCTCATAGAATCATAGAATCATTAAGGTTGGAAAAGACTGTAAATATTATCTAGTCCAACCATAAATCATAAATGGATTTACCCAATGGCAGGACCATCAAAAAAGAAGCCCAAGATGAATCTGTGTATCTCTACATAGTTCTCCTCTACTAACAAATTTTAACATATATTGAACTCACCTGTGTCATTCATGAAAGAGCAGGTCCTGACCAAAACTTGGCAATTAATAGTAACTCCAATTTAGGGATAAAACCAAACAAACCCAGATGAGGATTAAGTTCTGTAACATAGTAAAAAGGAAGGGAAATTTTAGCAAAAATACCTGTTTCAAAATGGGGTCAAGAGAAATTTATTTCACCCATTCCATGGAGATAGCCATTTTTTATGGAAATCGATGATACTAAACAAAAATTTTCAGTCTAAAAATTTTTTTAAGTGGCATTTTCAAAATCCAAATTCTTTTTGTAATTGGAAAGAACTGTAAATTTATATATAGTCACAGTTATGCTACAGGTTTATTTGTCCCAAATTAATTCCTTTCTCTGAAAGACATCATTGATTGTAGTAATTAAGGTGACTGTGAGATTATGGAAACATATTTTACTAGTATTGATCTGTTGCATAATCTATATGCAGACCAATAAATTCCAAGTATTAATAAATACTTGGAAAAAATGCACAATACATACAAGCCCTTTCTTATGACTTTTTCTTGTCACACTATGTCGAGTCATGAGTAGGATGAGAATCTCTTTACAAAAGCCATAACAAAAAATGTGCCTCTGACAAAACTGCCCTAAAGTTATACACATGGTGGAACCATTTTTTTGCTAAAAAATATATACCTAGCCATTCTTCTTAGGAGGTTAGCTGATCACTAACAACACTGAATTAAAATTTTCCATAATAGAACAATATTAACAAGAAGAGGAGGAAAGTGTTTTTATTTCCATTCTTTGAAATATATATGTATATATATATATATATATTTTTTTTTTCCTTTGACACTGTCTCCAGGAAGAGTTTTCTTCCAAATCTGAAGACCTACCCTGTGCACATTTCATGATAATAGAGGATGGAACTAATTGATTGTATCTGGAAATGTGGTGAAAATTGATAGGAAAACAGCCATCTGGCAAGTGTTCTACAGTTTCAAGACCAGGCTTTTGTGGCAATGCAAGAATTCTGACAGACATATTGCATGCTCTAACAGACAGTCACAGTGACTTTGCAGAATATATATATTGCACTGTTGAAGTGATCGTGTGTATAGAAAAAGAAAATTAAAAAGAAAGGAAACAAAGCAAAACGATTTAAAGTATAGATTAATATTGCTCAGCTCTGTGTCATAGTCCTTTTACTGCACTGTGCTCATGGAAACAGAGGAAAAAATGAGCATCAATTATGATCATATAACAGGGACTATAACACATTCCATAAGTCCCAGGATAAAATCTGGCCCTTGTTCTGGAAGATAATCAGGCATGACTGTTGGAAATCAGGCCAGATGCCAGACTCCCACTTAGCAGACTCAGAAAGTGTTGTAAGCCAGGAAAAAAAAAAAAAGTGAGTGGGTCTAGGTTTTTTTCTTTTAGATAGAAATGCTTTAAGATGGAGAGTTGCAGAAAATATCTGAAGATAAAAAAAAAAGTTTTTGTCCTTGGAGAAACAAACAGATGCTGCTATCTGTCTTAGAACCAAAGAGTTTGCTGCCAAGTAAGGTGAAACTGTGTAAGGGACTTTTTGAACTTTCTGTTTGTCTCAGCATTGCTGTCTCATGACCACCACCTCCTGGCCTCAGTCGCCTATTGTTGTTGAAGAGTACACCTTGAAGGAGACAAATTGTCCCCGACAAAAAACCCATGACATCCACCCCAGACAGGCCTTTGCACCTGCACAAAGGAGCGGACAAGTCGTGGGGGCAGGAACTATTAAAGGACAGACTGCACACACTCCTTGTGGCTTGCTTCCTTAGAAATTCTAAGACAGACTGCACACTCCATACTGCTTGCTTGTTTGCTTAGAAGAAGAAAATATCTGGAGACTTCAATGTTGAAGGAAAGATCTGGAGACTTGGATGGAACCAGGAACGTGGATCATCAACGAGCCAGCACAACATCGCTGAATCCCTGGTCATGGTGGTGGTAATTAGTTGCGCCTTCTACAGTTCTCTCACTTTCTAACTTTCTTTTTCCCTCTGTCCTGTCGCTCTATTGTTTGTTTGTTTGCTTGTTTGTTTGTTTGTTTGTTTTGCAGCAAATAAAGTTGATAATGTTGTACAGCATTTGACTTCATTTGTGTCTTAATCTTGCTCTTGGGATTGTTTAAGAACCTTTCCCCAATACAGGATCAGGACAAACTGCTTCCTCCTATTGGAGAATGGATAATAAAAAAATTCTTAATACATGCTGTAAGGTGGTGGCTGTCACCCTGAATGCCCTAGATCATGTGGACATTGACAGGGATCCTCTAGCTCCTAAAAATAATATATAGAGCGCTTAATAGAAAACTTAGATTTCTCAAGTTTTCATTTAAATTCTACATTGCTTCCTGCAGAGGTCCAGAAAGTTTCTGATATATTCGATAATAATAAAGTACAAATGACTGTGACAACTAAAAGAAGAATATTTGCATGTGTGTACTTATTCTTTAAAATCTGTGTTTATTCTCTTCAGGAAATTTTATTAATAAATTCAGTTGATTAGCATTTTCCAGTCCCACAGAAACCTACAGGCAGCTTCCACTTTGTACCAGGGACCTGCATGGCCTTGGTTTTATCTGCAAGTGCAATAAATTATCTTATGAATGTCCAGTTTTCTAGGGAAATGTTAGAGTAGCTGGACTGAAGAAAAGGAGAAGTTCTATTCTGGACAGTGCCTACATGACACACTGCATGTGCATTGAGGCCGATATACTTTGATAATGCATCAGCTAGGGCTCCCAGCATTTTTTTAGATGTAACAATTATCTATGTTATGCTCTTCTTAAAATGTTAGCTCTAAGAATTATCTTTTAAAATGATACATTACGGGGTCACAATGAACCAGACCTTCCTGCTGATGTGATGCTTGGGGAATTTAAAGGGTATTATTAAAGTCATTCAATTTATTCCTAAGTATAGTACTGTTTTCTCAAGATGGTAGAAACATATTTGAGAAGGATTCTTGGTTCACTTATTTGTCTTTGTTTTACCTAAAACATGGATATTTTTCCAGTTTTTACAAATTGCCATCAGCATGATTCTTCTCAGCAGCACCAAGAAGCATTGGCTTTGTCTCAGTTTGGGGACTGACTTGTTAATAAGTAAACATCTACTTTTTGATGTTTTCATGAGATTTTAGCTTAAAATGTTACTAAAAATTAAGTATGGCAATGACACAAATAATAATTGAGATAAATAATCTTTAAATAATCACTGGACTCCTTTGGAGTTTAATTTGTGTTTTCTGAGTCTGAATAAAAAAAATAAAATTTTACTTTTATTGGTAATGATATTTACAGTCTATTATGTTAATTCTTGCACTTTTTTAAAAATAATGATTTATCTGCTTTCATTTTTGTTTGTATCCCCTATGTTCCAAGAGAAAGCTAATGCTCACAATCTTAAAACGTTATTTTACTATACTGAAACTAAACAAAAATTTTCAAAAAGTAGAATCCTTCTCTACATGTAAATCAATTTCTTACACGTACAGTAAACTGTGCATATAACAACCTGGAAATTTGCATTCATGATTACTCATTTACATGAAGAGTCATGGTAGAGTTGTCACTGAGATTATTATATACTGAATATCTTTTTCTTCATTCAGTGATTGTGAAAATTCAAATTAGATATAAGGGAAACTACATTATTTGGCTCTACCCAGAAAACGTAAGCCATAATAGAAAGCTTAGAACATCTGTTCTGTCAGTAAGCTTGAGTTTTGACAGAGAAAAATTTTTCCACACTATAAAACATTTCTGCATTTCCATTTAATATATTCTTTGCCAATTGGTTATAGCATTTAGAAATGAAATATGTGAAAAATTTGGCCAACATGGGATAAAACTTTTTTAAGACAGAAACTGTTTTTTACTTTCTTTTGTCTCAAAGCTTGCTTCGTAAGGCCTTTTCTGGTGACAAGACTCTGACTGATAACTGCCGGTTACCCAGATGGGTGTTATGGTGCCTCATTGTCTCTGCTTATGGTTGTAAAGATAAGCAGAAGTAGGGGCAAATAGTCTTTTCCGGGGGGGTACGGCTTGAAGAAGCTGACCACCACAGAAAGACAATGCTCCTGCATGGCAATGAAGGCAACATCCGCTGCTGGCTTATCTGTTAGGCTAGACATGTCACACAAACCCAGAGAAAAAAACACCTGAGAAATGGGGATAAAAGGCCTTCACTGAACCAAGGATTTTGGGGGGGGAGGAGAAGAGAAGAATTCCTGGAGAAGAACTCCCAAAGAGAAAATCTTTGAGGAGAACTCCCGAAGACGGACCCTGAGGCCTGCTTGCTACCATCTCCCATCCCCCGCGGTGACCAGACGAGTTCCTGAGACTACAGACCTCGTTGGACCCACGGTGGTGATTATATCTCTCTTGCTTTCTATCAAGACTCCTTGCTTCTTAGACCTTTTTCTATCGCTCACCTTCCCTTCCCCATATCCCTAAGCAACTAGTAATTGTAATAAACTGGTTGGGCTAACATTTGACCCGTTGTGTCTTAATCTCGCCATCGGGTATACACATAATCAAAGAACCTCGTCTCCCTCCTTTATATTGGAGCGTGACAAAAACAGATAAGATACTCTATTTTTGCCTCAGTGAATCACAGCTGGATTTATTCAGTACTACATACCTTTCTTTACAGCTACTTGAAACATATAATCCATTTAGTGAAAAAAATACTATCAAGGCTCCACATAGGAGATTCAGACTTGAGCAATTATTAAATTTATACCTTTTTAGCTTGACAGTTTTTCTTTTGCTTTATCACAGATCTGCTACATCACCATTTTGTCCTAGAAATCTTGGAAAAGTGTTATGAAAACATGTAGAATTTATAAATGTATGTCTGAATTAATAATCAAACTAGAAAACATACTGTACTGATTGGTTCCTGGTTGTAATTTCAAATTAATACTTAAAATATTTCAGAAATCAGCAAAGGCACCTTAAATGCAGAATGCAGGCAAAAAATTTCCAAAGTACTAGATATTATAAATATTTGCATGTTTAGTAGCACTGCTCAGTTCATTCCTTTGATGTATTCTATTTGTTGTGATGTTGCGGTAGTTGTAGTATTTTGGTTGGTTTCTTCTTCTTTTATTTCTTTTTTTTTTTTTTTTCCCTGAGATATTCAATCTGGACTTTTAAAAAAATCATATTTAATTTTTAAAAAAAATGGAGCAGCTAATGAGTAGTGGTTGAAATGACTGAAATTATCTTTAAGATTTCTTCCCATTCAAGCCACTGAATGATTCTATGGTCATATGTAGTTGCCTGGATGCAAATAATGATACAGACAAGTTATTTCAGGGTGAAAAACTGCCATGGACACACTCTTCAATGAGAAAGGCACAACGAGAAGAAGACAAAAACAATCATATGAATGAAGAGGTACTATTATATATCATGAATAAGAGCAGAAAGTATATTTTGGGATGAAATAACTGCTTCGTTTGGGGGCAATAACAACTTTGAAGGCCCACAGATTGTGAATACTGCTGATCTCTAAGTCACAATGTTCTTAAGGAAGAAATTTACAAGTCTCAATACTGCGAAGAAAATACAAACAGCTAATTTGTAATTAGTTTTTAACCACAGATTTAGATATCTAGGGAATAGAAGGATGCTCTCTTTTTGTTAACTTTATTAAATTTGGTTATAACATTATATAGCATTAGTATATATATATAGCATATATATAGCATATATATATATAGCATTATCTCATATATATAGCATTAGTGCACTGTGTTGGAAAGTAATTCTGACATCAAAAAACAAACAAACAAACAAAAAATACAAAAAACACCTTTGCCTTTCTGTCTTCCGACTCTCTTTAGCAGCAGTTCTTCTACCTGGACTTCTGCAAGGCCTTTTACATAGTCCCTCACCACATCCTGCTCCCTAAATTGGAGAAGTATGGATTTTAAAGATGGATTGTTTGATGGATTAAGAACTGCTTGTCTGGTCACAGCCAAAGGGTTGTGATCAATGGTTTTATGTCTGGATGGAGGCCAGTCAGTGGTCAGTGAGTGGTCAGTCTTGGAAATGGTGCTCTTCAACATCTTCATCAAAGACATAGACTATGGAATCAAGTGCACTCTCAACAAGTTTGTGGGTGATACCAAGGTGAGTGGTGCAGTCAATACACTAGAGGGAAGAGAAGCCATCCAGAGGGACCTGGACAGGCTGGAGAAGTGGGCCCATGCAAACATAAAGAGGATCAACAAGGCCAAGTGCAAGATGTTGCATTTGGGCCTAGGCAATCCCAGGTATTCGTATAGACTGGGCAAAGAACTCCTGGAGAGAATCCCTATGGAGAAGGATTTGGGGTTCATCAGTGGATGAGAAGCTGGGCATGAGCCAGCAGTGTGCGCCTGCAGCTCAGAGGGTCGACTATATCCCAGGCTGCATTAAAAGAGGGGTGGCCAGCAGGGAGAGGGAGGGAATTGTTACAATCTGCTCAGTTCTTGTGAGGCTCCATCTGGAGTACTGCATCCAGGTCTGGGGCCTCCAGCACAAGAAAGATGTGGAGCCCTTGGAGTGGGTCCAGAGGAGGACCACTATAATGAGAGGGCATGAGCACCTCTCCTGTGAGGAAAGGTTGAGGGAACTGAGTTTGGTTGGCTTGGAGAGTAGAAGGCTCTGGGGAGACCTCACTGTGGCCTTCCAGTGCTTGGTGGGAGCAAAGGGGGAATGACTGTTTACACAGTGATAGTGACAGGACAAGGAATGGATTTAAATTAAGATGGGAGATTTAGGTTAGATGTTTAGAGAAAGTTTTTCATGTAGAGGGTGATGACACACTGGAACAGGTTGCCTAGAGAGGTTGTGGATGTCCTATCCCTGGAGGCATTCAAGGAGAGGCTGGATGTGGATCTGGGCAGAGTGGTTTAGTGGTTTGTGATCCTGCCTATGGCAGAGGGGTTGAAACTAGGTGATCTTTTCAACCCAGGACATTCTATCATTCTATAATTCTTGGTGAAGTCTTATCAGAGAATCAAAGAATCCTTAGAATTAGAAGGGAACTCTGAAGACCCAGTAGTCCAACTCCCCTGCAGTGAACAGGGACATCACAGCTAGATCAAGTTGCCTAGGGCCTTATCCAGTCTCACCTTGAAAGTCTTCGTGGACAGGGCATCAACCACATCACAGGGCAGCCTGTTCCAGTGCTTCACCACCCTCACTATAAAATATTTTTTTCTTGTATCTAACCTAAATCTTCTGTCTGTAAGCTTGAAACTATTTTCCTTTCTCCTATCAAAACAGATACTTCTAACGATTCTATACCCCTCTTTCTTATAGAGCTTTTTAGATACTTAAAATCCTCTATCAGGTCTCCTCGAGGACTTCTCTACGTGGAACAGCCCCAGTTCTCTCAGCCTGCTCTTATAGGGAAGGTGTTCCATTCCTTGGACCATTTTTGTGGCCTTCATCTTAACATACTCTTAACAGGCCCATGTCTCTCCTGCACTAAAGACTCCACATCTGGGTGCAGTACTCCTGCTGAGTTCTCAGCAGTGCAGAGTACAGGGGCATGTTCACCTTCCCTGACCTACTGGCCACGTTTCTTTTGATGAAACCTGTGATTTGACTGGCTTCCTGGGCTGCCAGGGCATATGTCTGTCTCATGTCTAGCCATCCACCATCAATCTCGTCATTTTTGATAGCGCTGTGCACTAACCTTTTTTCCCCCAGATTATACAGATAGTGGAGGGTTGCCATGGCTCACGTGCAATATCTTGTACTTGAATTTGATAATTTCACAACGTTCACCTCAGTCCATTGCTTGCACGTGTCTAGGATTCTATGGATGGCATCCCACCCTTTAAGTCTGTCAACCCATCACAGAGCTTGGTTTCATCTACTAACTTGTTGAGCATGCACTCAGTCACACTGTTGATGGCATTGACGAAGATGTTAAAGAGCACTGGTCTCAGTATCGAACATTTAGGGACATCATTTATCTCTGGTCTCTGTCTGGACATCAAGCCACCGATCACCAGTCTCTGAATATGATCATGAAATCAGTTCCTCATCTACCAAGCAGTCCACTCATAAAATCCATCTTTCCAATTTGTAGACAAATGAGTTGTGAGGGGCTGTGTCAAAGGCCTTACTGAAATCCAGATAGATAACATCAGTGACTCCTTCTCCACTGACATAGTTATGTAATCATAAATACTGACAAACTTGGTCAGGCAGGACCTGCACTTGGTGAAGACTTTCAGATTGTCCCTTAACAACTCCATGTGGCTTAGCATAGATTTCAGGAGGATCAGATCCATGATCTTCCTTGGCACAGGGCTGATGCTGAAAGGCTGGCAATTTTTGGGGTCATTCTTTCTACCCTTCTTAAAAATGGGCTTCCAGTCACTAGGGACTTTACTTGACTGATATGAGTTTTCAAATATCGTTGAGAGTTGCTAGGTGGCTATGTCAGCTGATTTCCTCAGGGCTCTGGGGTGCATCTCATTGAGATTCAGACTTATGGAAGTTCAGGTTCTGCAGGTGGTCATAAACCCTATCTTTGCTTCTCACTGACAGAGATAATGCTCCACTAGTCCCCACTTCCAATCCATCTGCTTGAAAGATGTGTAATCAGCAGTTTCCAGTGAAGATTAAGCTATATGAAGGCTCTTAAAATCTTAATATTGATTGATGACAACATAAGTATTTAATGTCAGTGTCCGACTTTATGCATTATGTGCTCATGACTTTATTCCCATTTTATGTAATAGCTAGAGACATAATCACATCTAAGAGATCTCTGGTATGCTGCTCATTTGAAATTAGGTAGGGTTATGCAAGGACTCAGGTAAAACATTTTCCTATTTGATTCTGGAAGCAGTGATCAACACTTCCTTCCAAGTCTGAAGATAAAGCTAAAATCCTCAGTTACTTAAAGCATGTAAATTATTCTCAGCCTACATCAACTTCATAAACTACTTAAAAACTAATCCTCATTATCCAAGAGTACTGTTCAGTGTTCCATAATGAGGTTTCTCAACTCCAAGGCTTTGGACTTAGGAATCCTGTGGAAGGAATGTTTCAGAATGGGACTTTAGTGCTTCAGTTCTTTTTTGAGCAATTACAGAAAGTACCACCATCACAGTTGTGTTGACTCTTGGGGTTCAAGTTGTAATTCAAGTTTTGTTTTATCACTGACACATGACTTATAACTACAAATGGTTATGTCTGAGTGGTTCTAAATGAAGCGATTGAAACGGAAAAATTATTGCACGAAAACTGACTGGTCAACTGGAAAAACAAAGAAAAATCACACCAAGAAAAATAAAATAAAGTCATCATCTGAAAGAAAAGAAAGATTCTGCATTTGAGTGCTTCAGTCCCTTGATCTTTGAGAAGATTTCACAAAAGCTAAGAACGTGATTGGAGTCATTATACCTACAGTAAAACTGAGTAGTTTTTGTCCCCAGAAAATGTGACTTGCTGCAAAAGTATGCATTAGTCTGCCTTTCTCTTAAATGCCAGTTGACAATTCTATGAGAAAAGGTGAGCTAGCTGATCAGTTTATTACTGGAAATATTATTGGACTGCTCTCAGGGAAGTGTAGCCCTAGGTTTTAATTTCATTGCAACAAGGAAATAAACAAAATAAAATAAAATAAAATAAAATAAAATAAAATAAAATAAAATAAAATAAAATAAAATAAAATAAAATAAAAAATAAAATAAAAGGACTTTCCCTATTTTTGAATTATATGTCTCTGTATAAGTCTATGAAATTCTAAATCTCTATGTGTGTTAGTACCTGCTCTCTGTTGCCCTGTTCAGCTCTCTGAGTGCACCCCACTCACTCCCTATGTCCCTATTGAAGTATCAAACCCTCCCCAGTTTCATCTGTCTTCAATTCACTGTAGTACCAGGGAAGTCCCAGGGCCACTTAACTACAAAGTAAGAAAGACAGATGAGACTGCTGCTTTTGGTTGCAGTCATCTTCTGGGGTGGGTTTGTATGTGATAAAAAATAAAATAAAATCACTGAAATAGATTAAATTCAATACGTGATTACAGTGTTTATTACTTTGACTTTTTTTGGCTTATATTATTTGCTAACAAAACAAAACAAAAAATCAATATTATGGTTTGCTACTGCATTCTGCATACTTGGCAGGTGGCTGAGCTCCACACAGACATTTGTTCACTCCTCCACCAAGAGGAATGATGGAGAGAACTGTAAACAAAGTAGAAGCAAAGGGATGAGATAAAACTTTTCACTATGACAGAAAAGGAAAATGGAAAGAAAAATGTGATGGTAATAATATATGTACATGTATCCACAATGCAATTTCTCACTACTTGCTATGCAACTACTAACTACCCATCAACTGGTACACAATTAACACTGCAACTGCTCACTGACTGATACCTCATTACTAATGCAATGTGTCATGCTTACCAATTTTCAACCAGAAGCCATTGTTGGGATAGCTCCCACAACTTGATAGGATTCAACATGATGTCTCATGGCATGGAATAACCCCATATCTAATTCAGGCCAGCTCCCCACCATCCCGTGCTTCTATTTCATAAAGGCAGTGGCTTTTCCCCATCAACTGTCTTGCCCCTGTCTTAGGCACAGTTCCATCACTCAGCAGCAACCAAAACATCCATGTGCTACTAACTTTGTCTCAGCTGAAACTAGGGTAGCATAGTAGACATGTGGGTGATAAAGGCTGTTATCCGCATGCTAGTGCCATCTAGATAACAGGTTTTCTATTTATTACATTAATATCTGTTGCCCTTACCTAACATCAGTATATGTGAAAATGGAGTGATGGGACAGTTATGTTCTGTATGACATAAGCAAAACTACTAGCTTATAAAGTCTGAAATTCTATTCAGACACAAGAATACAAACAAAACAGTTATAGCAGAACAAGGTCCATTCCAACCCCTACAATTCTGTGATTCTTTGATTCTGTGATTTATATTTAAACTGATAGATTATGTCCCTCACTTTAAAAAAAAGTGGTCTATTTTGTTTAGATTAACTGAATAATACCATATCAAACTAACAAACAAAACTAGTTTTTTTTTTTTTTTTTTTTTCTACAGCTGACCCAGTTATATTAATATCAAACCTACTAGAAGTTGGATCATTTTTGTTTTTCATTTCTCAGGATTGTGAATATTAAATAAATAATATATAAATAGCCGTTTATTATATACAAATAAAAAATAAAAACTTACTAAAAGCCTATATATGAACAGGAAAACAATTTTAATGAAAGACATTATATATATAGATAGAAATATGTGCTTTAATGCAAATAATAATAATAATAATAATAAAACAGAAATTAAAAACATCAGAAAATTTACTTCTGCTAGTTCATAAATTTGTGTATACATAAAAAAAAGATAATCTGAAATTTCTTTCTATCCATCTACACTATGTGAACTTCATTATAAGGTTTAACAGCTGGAATTAGCAAATGAAATATTTCCCATCCACTAACACTTCTAAAATAGAAATACATTTGAAGTGATAAAGTGTTTCAAAAGGCCATATTATGAGCAAGAGTTCCTTGTATGGTATTAAATGTTTCTTCACTTTCCCAGTCTTCTGAAAACGATAATTTTACATATCTGTTCCCCAGAAGACCTAAAGAATAACAGATTGTTGCTCACACAAGAAATTAGACTATTTGAAATATATATCAAGCATCCAAATGATCGTTAAGTTAGTATTCTATCAACTCTGTCTTTATCACACACTTCTGATTACACTTAACAGGGGTCAGACATCAATTTATTTATTTATTTACCCAGGATTTATTATTATTTCATATGCAAGAACTAGAAGAATTGTGAAAGAAAGAAAGACTCTAATTCCAGACTGCAAATTCTATCAGGTAATTTTTGAAATACTGTTTATGTCACATTAATGAAAACACTTAATTTGAAGCACACCTAACAAGTCTCCTTGCCTTTCTCTCACTTTCACTCACCAGACAATGCAGCATCAAACACAAATAAATTAATGTTTCTTTGAAACGTTAAAAGAATAATAATTCCTGTATCCTGCTGAACAGAGTCAGAAGATCCCCTCTAACTCTTAAAATATGAAGTGGCTATGAATTTATTTGCAGTAAATAATTCTGGTAAACTAAACAGATATCTCTGAAGATATTTAGTTGAACTACTTAAACTCTTCCAAATTTTATTGGGTAGCAATTTTCTCAGGAATGAGTTGTAAACTATAGTTTATTTTTAGAACTTCAGGAAACATTTGATGGATAACCAAATTGTAGCAAACATGCTTACTTTGAGCTCATGAAATAACTGATATTTGCCTACTGGGGATATTTCATGAAGTGTAAGTGAAAATTACTGCAATGATCTGCTAACATCTCCAGAGTAACTGAGGTTGGAAATGGAAATGGAAAAGATATTAAGAATGACAGAGAATAGTCTTAGTCCCCGAAGGTAACTTTGATTTAAAAAGTACGTAATTGTGAAAAGTCACCATTGCCTTTAATTACTTAATTAATTAAGCACACAAATGAAAATTATAAAGTAACTGTTCTCTTTCTAACGGGAATTTGCTCAATAAGAAATTTCCCAATGTGCTCACAACCTGAATATTCTTAATCTTATCACAAATGTAACCCTTCAAAAATGAAATCAATCTTTTCTACAGACTACTACAATAATACTTTTAAGCAATTTTCTGTCTCAGGATTTTCTGTGTGTGAACTTACCTATAGAAATAGAATTTCTAAAACCAAATGTACATATTTCATAATGATTTCTATTGCAACATTGGTAAACTAAACATGTGAAGGCTAATATTTTGTTAAAATGTATTTGAGCTATGTCAATGGTTTACCAGGCTGGATCGGCCTGGTTCCATGACAATTGGTGTGGGGGATCTGCAGACCCACGCCCCAGGAAAAGGGGTGGGGGAAAGGAAAAGGGAAAAGGGAGATGGGCCTAGATACAAAACAGTGGCAACGGTCTGAGGAGGAAAGCTAATTTACTAAATAAGATATCAGAAAGCAAAATAACACAATGTAATACAATATAATTGGAATTGAAGCTAAGAAATCAAATAAAATGAGCAAGAGAGAGTGTCCGTTAAACCGAAGACCTTACGCTAACGCTGAAGGCGAGACAGCAGCGAGCACCCACTGCTGAGTTGATCCCAAAGGTAAAGAGAGTGTCCCGTGACTGCAGACAGTCTTTAGCTTTTCCCTCTGAGCGGAAATAACGTAAAAAAGCCAAAACATCGCAAAGACCTCTGGGGAATGTAGTTCTCTTCTGAGACAGGTATACCCGGAAATATCAGTGATCTATGGAGTTGGAGTATTAACTCTTTAACTCTTAATGCACTACATGATGTTATGATGTGGAATACCAATGCCAAATATCATAAAACCATGACAAGCTATTTGCAAAATACAGGGCAGGTGACTATACTGTCCAGGAGGTTTTCTATACACACACATCACTAAAAAATAACATTCATTAAAAAATGAGGTATCAAAGCAGTACACATTGTTTCTTCATATTTTGAAGAATGATTTATGAGAAGTAGATCTTCTAAATTCTGAAATAAAAGCATTAAAACATATTGTTCAAATCTTAAGTTGACATGGAAGTTATGAGTTTGTTAAACAATATAACCGGCACTCTGCATTTAACTAGTTAAGAAAATGTTTTAACTATCCATATCTGTCTTTCGGGAATTACATATTACAATGCTGCTGTGTCTATCTACTTTTTTAAAAAAGAGAGATTTGCTATGAGAACCAGCTTAAGTGCACTGAATTTTCAGTAAGGGAATTCAGTGCACAAGATATACCTTTAGAGGAGTATCAAAAAAGTATTTTTCTATCTATCAATATCATGATCCTTGTCTAATAAGGAATAATGATAAAACAGAAGGTAAGTCCTTTGTATACTACTGTTGCATAAGTGGTAGCATTGTTAAGATTTCCAAAACACTTTCCAATACTGAATTTTATGGTGGAACCGAGATTCTCTTGTTCATGAAATGTCACATGAGTGTATGAGACAACTCTTCGACAAATGTCTTCCATTGATGGCCTATTGTGTGTGATAAGACTTCTGAATGCCAACTGACAGAGTGTTATCAACTAATAATGAATTAAATATATGGTGTGAAGTAAGGGAATTTTCAAATGTAATTTTTAAACGGGCAAAAGTGACTGCAACATCTGTGATATCTCAAAATCAACACAGAAAATATGAACACAGCTGTTGCAGTCTCTACAGTCAGTGTGCAAAAATTCAATCACATGTCTTTACTAGACATTTAGAAGCCTTATCTTACGAGAGAAAAATATCTCTTTCTTCATAATCATGTTTTATTCATGTCATCACGTTTTAGCAGTACAAATAAATGATATTTCTGAACAACTTTTATAAAGGATTGCTCAGGAAGAGAATAATTATATACAAAATCTATGATGAGCACCTTGATAACTCACTAAGAATTTCAATCTCTTACAAGACATTGATGCATTAATTTCCCAAAAACAAGGTCATATACCTCACTGGTTTTATTTTTTTTTTTTTTTTTTGCCTTGTTTTCTTTTTATACTTAAATAAATATTAAAAACAAAAGAATTTTTGTTCCTTATATATATTAACTAGATAACACATTATATGCGTGGCCCAAGAAATTCCATTCACTCAGTGCAGCCCAGGCAAGTCTAAAGCACAGATGTGAAAATTTTTGCCGTGCCTGAGCCACACTGAGTGAAGAGGAAGTTTGAGGGGCAAATATTTTGGTTATTACTGAGTGGGTTTGGGTTCAGGGCCAGATCAGAATGCTTGACTGGAAAGAGCTGCCATCATGTTGGCGTGATGACAAGGGGAGGAACTATTTACCAGACATCTTGAGCCACAAGCAGCCTTTAAGCCCATGGATTGGCATTTTCTGCTCTAAAGCAATGTCTGTTCTTTTCTGTCATGGTTTTATGATTTTTTGTTATAGATATTCCACATCGTAACATCATGTAGTGCATTAAGAGTTAAAGAGTTAACGCTCCAGCTCCGTGGATCATCAATAGTTATATACATATAAAACTATATATAATAGTTATATAACTATTAAGTTTTATATATATATATATATATATATATATATAACAGGACATACCTGTCTCAGAAGAGAAGAGGAACTACGTTCCCCAGAGGACTTTGCGTTGCTTTGCATTTTTATGTATTTCTGCTCAGAGGAAAAGATAAAAACTGTCTGCGGTCACGGGACACTCTCTTTCCTTTGGGATCACTCAGCAGTGGGTGCTCGCTGCCGTATCGCCTTCAGCGTTAGCGTAAGGCCTTCGGTTTATCGGACACTCTCTCTTGCTCCTTTTATTTGATTTATTAGCTTCAATTCCAATTATATTGTATTACATTGTGTTATTTTGCTTTCTGATATCTTATTTAGCAAATAAGTTTTCCTTCTCAAATCATTGCCACTGTTTTGTTTCTAGGCCCATCTCCCTTTTCCCTTTTTCCTTTCCCCCTTCCCCTTTCCTGGGGCATGGGTCTGCAGATCCCCCACACCAATCGTCATGGAACCGGGCTGAACCAGACTGTAAACCGTTGACATTTTCTCTCTTATCTCTTTTGAAAAGTATCTACTATTGAATTCATTAAATTCTATTAAAATCATGCAAGCATAATCATAGAATCATAGAATCATAGGGGTTGGAAGGGACCTCTAGAGATCATCTAGTCCAACCCCCCTGCCAAAGCAGGTTCCCTACACCAGGTAGCACAGGTACACATCCAGGCAGGTCTTGAATATCCCCTGAGAAGGAGATTCCACCACCCCCCTGGGCAGCCTGTGCCAGTGCTCCGTCACCCTCACCATAAAGAAGTTCTTGTGCATAATTGTGCGGAACCTCCTGTGCTGTAGTTTCTGGCTGTTCCTCCTTGTCCTGTTGTCATGCTCCAATATAAAGGAGGGAGACGAGGTTCTTTGATTATGTGTATACCCGATGGCGAGATTAAGACACAACGGGTCAAATGTTAGCCCAACCAGTTTATTACAATTACTAGTTGCTTAGGGATATGGGGAAGGGAAGGTGAGCGATAGAAAAAGGTCTAAGAAGCAAGGAGTCTTGATAGAAAGCAAGAGAGATATAATCACCACCGTGGGTCCAACGAGGTTCATAGTCTCAGGAACTCCTCTGGTCACCGCGGGGGATGGGAGATGGCAGCAAGCAGGCCTCAGGGTCCGTCTTCGGGAGTTCTCCTCAAAGATTTTCTCTTTGGGAGTTCTTCTCCCAAATCCTTGGTTCAGTGAAGGCCTTTTATCCCCATTTCTCAGGTGTTTTTTTTCTCTTGGTTTGTGTGACATGTCTGGCCCAACAGATAAGCCAGCAGCGGATGTTGCCTTCATTGCCATGCAGGAGCATTGTCTTTTTGTGTTGATCAGCTTCTCCAAGCCGTACCCCCCCCGGAAAAGACTATTTGCCCCTACTTCTGCTTATCTTTACAACCATTAGCAGAGACAATGAGGCACCATAACACCCATCTGGGTAACCGTCAGTTATCAGTCAGAGTCTTGTCACCAGAAAAGGCCTTACAAAGCAAGCTTTGAGACAAAAGAAAGTAAAAAACAGTTTCTGTCTTTCACACCACCCGGTGTCTCAAAGATTGCTTGAAACTGATCTGCAAACATCCATCCACGGTGGTGAGGAAAGGAGGAAAAAAAACAAAAACAAGCATAAGGGAAAAGAGGGGGGGGAGGTAAGGGGGAGTTAAAAGTTATACAATAATTATAAAGGATTTCTTGGACTTGGTTACAAATGTTGCTCTGATCTCTTGGATTTGCCCATCGTCAGTTGAAGCAGTTACAATATGCATTGAAGATACAACACGTTGAATAAGATGAATAAAACATGGAATGATGCAAGGAATAAACAAAAGGGTTGCAACAACACACAATAGATAAAATAGAATATGTTTCACCCATGGGCCACCCGGAGGCCATGGAAAAAAAAAAAAAAAAGTCTAGGCTTTTCCAGGATTAGATGGGAACATTGACAGTTTGTTTAACAACTTTACCATTATCATCAATTTTTAGACAAAAATTAGAGTTATTCACTTTGCCACAAACAACCTATTCCTTAACATACCAAGCACTAACTGTTTTTGCAATGCTGTTATTGGTACTTGTTGCATTTGTGATTTTAGTTCTCAGAAATATAATCTAGTACAATTCAACAATACGTGGATTTGCCCTGTAATGTTTTCAAAGATCATTTGGTGTTTTGCCAGGACCGTAGATGAAACAAATATGTTTCCTAATGGGCTGAGTGAAGGTATAACTTCACCACACTGCAACACTGCATGTTGCTTCAAGGTTAAATATGAACAGAATTGTCATTTAAGCATCTCAAAAGCAACTGATAAGCTGAGAGATATATATACTAGACTGGCAAGTTCAAGTATTGTTGTTGTCTATAGAACTTTCACAGGATAGTGTGTTTAGGATATCCCATAATATAAAACATTAGAGAAACATACACAGAAACATACACTTTACTTAACAAAACATAGACACATTCCAACAACCATGTTTTGGATGGAACTCCTGTACTGGTGTTTAAAATAAACATCTCTCTGGCACTAAAAAGTATCAATAACAATGGATTTCTTTTGTGACCACATCTGACAGATATTTGATGGGTTCCTTGGTTAACTTCCAAATTTATTAGGAAATTGGAAACACCATAGAGGAGTTACATGCAAATAATAATCAGTTTGATAAAAAGGGGTAGAAGAGGGGATCAAAAGGAATGGCATTACTGTGCAGGGAGTAGCCAATAAGCCAACAAAACCTGTGAAAACTCAAACCCAAGTGTGAAGTTTATCAGACCTAAAGACAACACCCACACCCACAACAACCTGAAACATGATACTATGCAACCAAAATACACAGTGTATTCAGCGTTCTAGTATGATCAGATCTTCAATATTTGTCCCAAAACACAAATGATTAAAGTCAGCTGTCTGCCTTTCTGTGTTCAGTCGAGGTCCAACAGGGGTCTTCTGTAAAACAAAACAGGACATAGGCTTGCCCTTTTGGGGCTTGTTAATATGGTTAAAATGAGGGAATAATCCAGAGAGTGGTACTTTTACATTCCTTTTCCCAGGCATCCTTAGCCTTCTAAGCGTATTTAACAGGTCGTTTCCTTTTGTTGCAAGTTTTCTAATGTACATCCACCCTCCTTCCCCCCCACTCACTTGAGAGAGGCGAGGGTATTAGTTTTCCTGCGGTCCTAGTGCCAGTGCTGATTCCAAAGTTGGGGGCACTCGGAGGTGGAGTGTCACTACTTTCGGGCTTTTGTTGCAGCCACCTATTAACTAGCTTCTCTAACCTGTCTGTAGGTAATCCATCCATTAATCCTCGTGGAATACCCTCCTGACAGCCCAGTGCCCAAAGACTGTTACGTTTATGATCTGTATTTCGACCACTAGGTTTCACTGAAAATGAGACCCTATTAGATCCGTTGTGCTCCAGATAGGATAAAGGAGGGGTCGAACTAGCCACTGTGCACCTCATTCCCCTTGTCTCAATTTTACTGGAGAGAGAAGTCACCGGTCCATATTTTCTCCCATAGTTAATTAATTCTTGAGCAACCTCCCCCCACGTCCATGCTTTATAACCTGATTGCAAGTGGTTAGGGGTTGCAGCTCCTTCTAACGCTGCCTGAATTCTTTCTCCCTGAGGCATAGCCTGTATTTTTCCTTGTAGCTGTATACCTATAGGTTTTAATGATTCAGGAAGCCCCCTAATTAAAGGAGTCATCCTCTCAGGATCAACTGGCATCATCATAGGTGATTCATGATGTGGCTGTAGCTTTCTATCATACATCATTTACAGGCAAGCAGCCTTTTGAACGCTTTCCACTAATTGATCAACGGTTCCAGTAATGGCAAGGGGGCCTCCCCTTTCTAGAGGGTTAAGACCACCTACCCAATAGGCAGCTCTCTGTGTGAGGGACCAAGGAGCACGATTGTTACCAGTAGTTAAAAATACTCCTGGTCCCCAATAACCTTCAGCTTCCTTTTCAGTTAACAGTATTTGGTCTCCACCACTGAGACTAACTCTCCATATATACTCTGTTTCTGATTCTTTTGGAGAACGACTAAAATCTCTTTTTAGTTTTGCTAGCTCAGTAGCAGAGAAAGGGGTTTCTTCAATGTTCATTTGAGGATCTAAATCCTCGCCATTATCGTATGAATACTCAGTCTTAATTAAAGGACGCAACTGAGCTGGAGGAGCTTCTAATTTGTCAATATTTGCCTTCAAACCTTGCAATTCCTCCCTTGGATAAGTTTTCTCCTGAGGTGCACTAGTATCACTAGTATCCTTACCCATTAACACTTCCCTTAAAACCATTTGCAACAGATCAGAATTATGTTTTTCTCTTTCTAATTGCTTCTCTAGGTTTACAATTTGATTTTGCAAAGCTGTTATCAATTCCTGACTTACTTTAACTGATTCTTGTAGCGCTTGTAAAGCTTGGCTCTCTGCTTTAAGCTGCTGGTCACGGAATTCTATGGCTGCAACCAGAGCCGAACCCAATACTGCACAAATAAATGACTTTCCTTTTCCAGCTCGGGTACGAGCATTCTTTTGCAGAACACTAATACGGTCTGAAACACTCTGCAAGTTATACCAGTTCTGCCGTGCCCAATCTACCCCTGTAAACGAGGGTCTGGCACCATGTCTTTCTAAGAGGTCAAATAACACATCTTCACCTTTCATTGTGACTACACTGTCACGCATTTCTTAATATGCAAAAGAGCTACACGGAGAAAGAGAAAGAGTACAGTATCCAAAAGTTCGAGTCAAACAGATGCAAATACTCTGATCGCTCCTCTGTTTACTGAGAGGAGCAGCAGAAGACAAAGAGGATCAAAGGAAATGCAAATACGTAAATAACTTCTCACTTCCCTGTGAAGCCACAGAGAGAAAAAAAAAAACTTCAAACCCCACACCTAAGTTAGGAGGTACCCTTAAGTTTCGAAAATATCCAATAATCTTCACGGGTCCCAAAATTACTTAATAGGTTCCCGAGAGGCACACACATAAAAAGTTCCAAAGACACAGTTAAGTTTCCATATGTGGAGTGATCATCCTGGAGTGGTATTCACATCTAAGTTATCAAAATTATCACTCCTTGCAACTCCAGGAGGTGCACAAAGGAAAAAGATTAACTTCACTTAAAGTTCCCGCAAATGCAGTTAAGCAATATGCGGAGTGATTCTTCCTGGAGATGCACATACTTGCGTACCCAGGAGGTATACACATTAATGTTTCTAGAAGCAATCTTCCTGGAGAGACGCCGCAGCTCCAGGAGGTACACACAAGGAAAGAGGTTCAAATTTCAAACTTAAAACTCAATATTCAGAGTGATTCTTTCTGGAGAGGCACTCAAGTCTAAATTATCAAAAATGAATATCACTTCGGACAACTCCAGAAGGTACACACATCAACTATACCTGGAAGGGCAACACTCTCACTGTCAGGCATCCTGCCGACTACGCCATTAAAAATGTCACGCTCCAATATAAAGGAGGGAGACGAGGTTCTTTGATTATGTGTATACCCGATGGCGAGATTAAGACACAACGGGTCAAATGTTAGCCCAACCAGTTTATTACAATTACTAGTTGCTTAGGGATATGGGGAAGGGAAGGTGAGCGATAGAAAAAGGTCTAAGAAGCAAGGAGTCTTGATAGAAAGCAAGAGAGATATAATCACCACCGTGGGTCCAACGAGGTTCGTAGTCTCAGGAACTCCTCTGGTCACCGCGGGGGATGGGAGATGGCAGCAAGCAGGCCTCAGGGTCCGTCTTCGGGAGTTCTCCTCAAAGATTTTCTCTTTGGGAGTTCTTCTCCCATATCCTTGGTTCAGTGAAGGCCTTTTATCCCCATTTCTCAGGTGTTTTTTTTCTCTTGGTTTGTGTGACATGTCTGGCCCAACAGATAAGCCAGCAGCGGATGTTGCCTTCATTGCCATGCAGGAGCATTGTCTTTCTGTGGTGGTCAGCTTCTCCAAGCCGTACCCCCCCCCCCCCGGAAAAGAGTATTTGCCCCTACTTCTGCTTATCTTTACAACCATAAGCAGAGACAATGGAGGCACCATAACACCCATCTGGATAACCGGCAGTTATCAGTCAGAGTCTTGTCACCAGAAAAGGCCTTACGAAGCAAGCTTTGAGACAAAAGAAAGTAAAAAACAGTTTCTGTCTTTCACACCTGTCTTCACACACTGCTGAAAAGAGTCTGGCCTCTCCACTTTTCCCCCCACACCTCAGACATTTATAAACCTGGATCAGATCCCCTCTCAGTCTTCTTTTCTCAAGGCTAAAGAGACCCAGTTCACTTAGCCTTTCTTCATAGGGGAGATCCTCCAGGCCCTTCATCGTCTTTGTGACCCTGTGCTGGACTCTTTCCAAGAGATCCTTGTCTTTTTTCTACTGGGGTGCCCAGAACTGGACAAAGTACTCCAGATGAGGCCTCACCAGGGCAGAGAGGAGGGGGAGGATCACCTCCCTTGACCTGCTGGCCACACTTTTTAATAAATCCCAGAATGCCATTGGCACTCTTGGCCACCAGAGCACATTGCTTGCTCATGGTCAACATGTCGTCCACTAGGACACCCAGGTCCCTCTCTACAGAGCTCCTCTCCAGCAGGTCATCCCCCAGCCTGTACTGGTGCATGCAATTATTCCTCCCTAGGTGCAAGACTCTGCGCTTTCTTATGTTAAATTTCATCTGGTTTATGATTGCCCAGCTCTCCAGCCTTCAGGCGTGTTAGCCAATCCTCCCAGCTTCATATCATCAGCAAACCTGCTCATCAGGGTCATTGATGAAGATGTTGAACAAGACTGGACCCAGCACGGACCCCTGGGGGACACCACTGATCACAGGCCTCCAGCCAGACTCTGCACTGCCGACAACAACCCTCTGTGCTCTGCCTGTCAGCCAGTTCTCAACCCACCTCTCTATCCACTCATCTATCCCACACTTCCTTAGCTTTGTTATAAGGATGTCATGGGAGACAGTGTCAAATGCCTTGCTGAAATCAAGGTAGGCTACATCCACTGCCCTTCCCCCATCCACCCAGCTAGTGACAACATCATAGAAGGCCACCAGGCTGGTTGAGCATGACCTTCCCTTGGTGAACCCATGTTGGCTACTCCTGATAACCTTTTTTCCCAATTGCCTGGAGATGGCATCCAGCACAAGCTGTTCCATCACCTTTCCAGGCACAGAGGTGAGGCTGATTGGCCCATAATTACCTGGATCTTCCTTCTTGCCTTTTTTGAAGATCGGAGTGACACTGGCTATCCTCCAGTCTTCAGGCACATCCCCCATTCTCGATAATCTTTTAGGATAGGAAAATAACTAATTTTCTAGATTTCCTGGAACCTGGCCAAAACATCAATTCTGTCAACTACATGGTGACTCTGACAAAGCTGAAGGCTTAAGTGTGTGAAGCACGTTGCCAACCTTGACTGAACTGTCCTGCCACACAGATTGCATAGTCCATATTTGGCATCTTCTATCTTTTTTTTTTTTTTTTTTTCAGTTAAAGAAAGGCAGGCTGTGTGGGGCAACATTTTTTCTGGAAACAATACCATTATATCTTTGAATCCATGGTTCATCTTTGCTGGTGCAGGTTTATATGAGTGTGTCATGCAGACTAATCCTCACCACTGGTGAAAATGCGTAGTTAATGGTGATGACAATGTTGAAAAGTAGTGCTTTTGCGGCAGAGAATTCACTCTATCAAATAGTGCTATTTGGCTCTTTGTACCTGCTTAATTTCCATGAAAATAAATATGAGGCATTACTTTGGGAGTGAACTATCTTTCTTATCATAGAATCATAGAATCATCAAGGTTGGAAAAGACCTCCAAGATTATCCTGTCTATCCATCCACATATCAGCAATATTTCCCACTAAACCATGTCCCTCAGGACAACACCTAAATATTTCTTGAACACCTGACCACTCTTTTGAAGAAGTTTTTCCAAACAACCAACCTAAATCTCCCTTCCCTGAGACTTACAGCCATTCCCTCTAATCCTATCAATAGTTTTATGAGAGATGAGGCCAAGCTCCACCACACTACAACCTCCTTTCATATGGCTGCAGAGAGCTGTAATGTCTCCCCCGAGCATCCTCTTCTCCAGAATAATCCCAGTTCTCCCAGCCACTCCTCATAAGCCTTGTGCGCCACACCCCTAACCAGCTTCATTGCCCTTCTCTGAACACACTTCAGGGACTCAATGTGATTCTGGTAGTGAGGGGATCCAAAACTGAATACAGTACTCAAGGTGCAGCCTCACCAGAGCTGTGTACAGAGGGATGATCACTTCCCTGTTCCTGCTGACAACACTGTTTCTGATACAAGTCAGGATGCCATTGACCTTCATGGTCACCTGGACACACTGATATCTCATGTTCAGCTGGGCATCAACCAACAACCCCCAGGTTCATTTCCTCCACACATTCTTCCAGTCTATTCCAAGCCTGTAGCACTCCTTGGGATTGTTGTTACCTAAATGCAGGATCTGGCATGTGGTCTCCTTGAACCTCATCCCACTGGCCTCAGCCCAGCTATCCAGCCTGTCCAGATCCATCTGAAGGGTCATCCTACCCCCAGGCAGATCAGCACTTCCTGTCAACTCATGTCATCTGAACACTTACTCTATCCCTTTGACCAGATCATCAGTAAAGATATTGAAGAGGACAGGCCCCAGTACTGACCCTTGTGGCCATTCACATGGATTTAATTCCATTCACCACCACACTCTGGTCCTGGGACTACAGATAGTTCTTTACCCAGCAACGAGTATTTTTGTAGTGAGGAGCCCAAAACTGAACACAGAATATTTTTTAAATCATACACTTGTTAAATTATAAAAATATTGTGACTGAGCTGAAGCTTATTTATTATCTTCTTGCAGACAGTGTATACTCTATTGTCACCCACTCTGAAATGCCAATATCATGGGACAACCGTGTCCCATGATGAGGCCCACATTTGTTATGTTCCTTTTCTAAATAGTCTTCTTTTCCATATTAGTATATGTAAGAAAAGAAAAATAAACAATATTATTCTTGATGCAATTTTAAGAAAGAACTCGTGTTTAAAATGCTGGGATTGGTATCTGTTATGCTCTTCAGAGAAATACTAGAGTTCTGGGATTCATGAAAACTATGTTTTAAGATTTTCATCTTGGGAATATGCTTTGTATAAAATAAAGAGTGGTGTGAAGTGCATAAGTTTTCTTACTGTTATTCTACTAGTATGGCTCATTCAACATCAGTAAATTCTATGATATATAAATTAATAAATCATAAAATAGCAGTTTCTGGAGGCTTCTTGTTAGAGCAGCCTAAGGTGAGTGGTTTTTTAACCTTTATTTAGATACAATTTTTTGTTTAGCAGGAGTCAACAGGTACTTACAGATGATTTTATAAATCATGTGTATAGCCTTCTCTCTATTCCAGATTAGTTTCATAATTCCAAAATGTTTATCATTTGAATACTATTAGAGATAAGTCCTTGATGTGACGCAAAAGGCTAGTGCACACAGGTTGAAGCCTCTGTATCTGCTGCTGCTGCATTTATCTACATTCCATCAGCTGGTAATATTGGTGTTACCAGAGAAAACCATAAAGAAGATGGTATCTGGTTCCTGCCTGTGCTATGACAGTAACAATGTCAAGCTAAGTATTTAAATGTGTTTTCTAGTGTTATCACTTAAGCAAAAGAGTTTTTTGCAGTTGGAGCTGATACCAACCATGTTTATTATTAGCCCAGAAGAAACTATGGCGCCACAACCACAGGACCACTTCAACATTCATAATTTTGTGTGCTGTATTATGATTTCAATATAATAGTCAGTGATTGAACTGAATAGTACATATATCAGTACAGAATATTATTTAATGAAAGGGGAGTCTCAGTAAAAAGTGCTTAAATTCACATTATGTTAGTTGAGACTATGAGAACACAGAACACTATAGAAGCCTAGGAGATGAATATTCTACTCAACTATGAAAATATGCATATTAGTAGGATGGTGACAAAATGTTAGTAAAATAAATACAGGAACATGATGATTAAAATCATATTGAGTTTAAATCAGTTGCTCTTCATTGTTTGATAGCTTGCATATAGAAGCATCTCAGATATTACAATATTTGTTATGTTTGTGTGTACAAACAGGATTCTGTGCTACATACAAGTAAATAACTTCAGATTTAAGGAATATCAAGAACTTGACTATATAAAGACGTGTAATTTTTCAAAATGTTTCTAATAATTTAAAGAAATTAGAAAACATACAGACATTCCTAATAGTACTTCTCAATTATAATATCCATAAATAAAACACAGAAAACAAATTGTTGAACAAAAAAAAAAAAAAAAAACTTTGTAAGATTTTTTAAGTCAGTCAAATCATCTTTCGTATTGCATACAAGCTCCTAACAATGGATATGAGGAAATAGTTAGAAAAAAGTCATATGCAGTCTGTGACTTAATAGATGAAAATTCTTTGGAAGATTTAAAGAAGGAAAGAAATTCTCTTCATTGTAATATCTCTTGTCCTGGTTTATTTTATGAAAGAAATGTTAACTTAGGAAAACATCAGAAGCATTTGTTTACAAAAACTATAAATTGCAGAAAAATTCAAATCTATTTAGGTAAGAAAAAAATGAAATATAAACTAAACTTCTCAGAAACTGAAGGATGAAAGGCAAAGCTCACAGGTATTAATAGGAAAGAGTGCAGTTTTCTCTCCTACCCAAGGAACTCATTACTGATGACATTCTAGCGATGCATTTGTACATATGGTACATACAAGTGATCATAGGAGTATTTTTTCATAAGGAAAGCTAGCTTACAGTTGCAGAAAACTTGATGAAAAACCATCTTCCTAGCAAAGTCACACCATAGATGATACGTTTTTGTGCATATTTACATAATGATTTCACAGACATTGTAGAAATTTATCAGATCAGAATTTCAACATAAATTGGAATGTGTGAAACAAAAACATTTAGGCAAGTGTATTTTATTTATGTGAACATTCTCTTTCTTTTTCCTCATATTATTCTCAAAAGCAAAAACAAAACAACCAAGATGAAAAAATCTGAGTTATTTACTGAAATGTTTTGCATAGATTTGTAGAGAGCCGTTAGGTCATGGCTTGAACTGCTGATAAGTGCCTGGTGAAGGGGCGTAGCTGGCTTAGCAAGCACAGGCAAATTATTTCCGCCTGTGCTCTCCACTTGACCAGAAGAGGTGGAAACAAGGTGGAGGCACCCTGGGCTTATTTAAGGGCTTGACAATGGAAGGAGAGCATCTCCTGGACCTGGGCTGTTTCTTGTGAGGGGGTGCTACTTGGCTAGTAGAGCCCCTCCACCAACCAGGTGTGTTCAATTCTTCTTTCTGCATGACTGTTGACCTAATTGTAAATGGTTTGCCTGGCATCTTCAAGAACCTGTTAGAAGCAATTTTGTTCCTCATGAGCAGAACAACTCTTTTGGAAAGATTTCTTGTGCTTATTACTGTACAAGCTCTAGGAAATGAATCTGTGCTTCATCATTTTATGCGATTCTACTTAACCACTTTCAGACCTGGATTATTTTTGGCGGGGTGGGGGGCAAAGTTAAGTGAATGTTTCTACTATGTTCTAACTTTGCACAATGAACTCCTGTAGGAAGTTATGCATAGAATTAATTAGCATACAATACCCTGCTAAAATAAGAGTCAGAATAAAGCAAAATGCATGTTGAGCTGAAACAACAACACTTAAAATTATTTCAAAATTCTCCTAATTATTTTTTCTCCCTCACTCTTGTAAACCATATATTAAAGGAAACAGAAGTTATGATGAATTCATTTATCAGTTACTCCCTGTCTGCATTTTAAAAAGGAGAAAGCTCTTCAAAGATTAAATAAATAAATAAATAAATAAAAAGTAGAAATATCTAATGGAAAATGCAAAAATTATCACAGTTCGTTAGGTAATTTATTGCAGTCTCTGTAACCTGCATAATAGTACAGTGCTTTAACAGCCAAACTTATTTGTATAATGAATGATTACTGTTAAAACGAAAAATTATTTTCCAATATTCACTAGTTAATCTTAATGTATTTAAAATGTTTTAATCTGCAGCGCATCTAACCATTACTGTGTCATCTATCAATAATATTTTAACATGTTTCTATACAGAAAAACAATGTTTAATTTTGCCTTCCTTAAACCTTAGTATCAGAAAAAAAAAAGAAAGTAATGGTAATAGCAAGAAAAATTTAGTTAAGTTAAATAGTATTTACTCTCTGAGGAAATCTCTGTTTCTATAAAATCCAAGGAAAAATATTTTTATTCTAGTGTGATTTGTCCCTTTTATTAGCAACAGTTTTAAGAATTATCCACTGGACTGAGATTTAGAAGCATTAAAACTCATTGTCAATTTACAGAATTTATTTGGATGCTACTTTGTGATCTCTTCTTGAATACAGCCCCTGCAAATATAATTTAAAGGCAATTTATTTATTTATTTTACTGTTATATACTTGATCCTTTCTTCTACAGTTAAAACAAATATTGTCTTTCCATCATGCTTATAAAAAATAGTTACACTTCACCATAGAAGGCTTTTGTCACCATTAGAAACTTTGTTAAAAGGTAAAATCCCTGAGTTATTCTTTGCATAATAAACTAAATATGACTATGAAGTTCAAGTATAGCCTAAATATCTATAGCCTAGAGTCAGAACTGCAGTGCTGAAAAGACAGAGCACAGTGAGACTATGCTCAGCATAAGAGTATGTGTGAGTGACCCTCTTAGCTCAGTAATATGTATTTGGACTGCATTTCAAACATTTTCATTCAACATGTCCAAGCAGAGGAATAAAGAGCTAACTTTTACTTATTCATTAGCCATTACCTCTGTTTGTTATTTGTGGAGAAACACAGAAAGGAAAGAAAAGCAATTAACAGTATTTACCAACTTTATTAATTGACTTCTCTGTTAAGATCAAACTGATAATTACTCTGACATTGTTGTCATAACTGTATTCATACACCTTGTTATTTTGGCAGAGAGAAATGAGACCACAAATAAAAAAATTGTTAGCACTGCGTTAGTCACATTAAACATCTTAATGCATAAATCATGGTCAAATTTCTTCCTGCTTTCTTCCAAGCTTTTCTGCATCTTAGTATCTTGTGATCTCTTTCCCTTTAATCTTCAATAATACAAAGTATTTGAATTAGTGATTGAATTGTATTCATTTGCCAGTATGAACTGTATTCTTGTGTGGCATTGTACATCTGAAAGAGAAGTATAATTTTACAGAGATGCCCTCTAGCAGAAGTAGGGTGAATTTTAAGGCAATATTATCACAGTGCAATGTCATTCAAACAAGAAAAACTAAGCTTAATACTTCTCTAATGTAAGCACCTTAAATACAGCCAGTAGTTTTATTAAACTTTAATGAGATTATACATTCTACAGAAAAAAAAATCAGTTCCTTGTCTAAAAACATGTGTATCAAAATGATAACAACAATTTTAGAAGAGTTTAGTGTACTATTATGGAACAGGAGGGGAAAGGATGAAATGAAGACTGGTAGTATAAGTTATCAATAAAAGATAGTAATGACTGAAATTAGTAACAGGATGCAAAAAAAATGAAACAAACAATGCATAATATTCTCAGTTACTAACAGTTTTTTCTGAATAATTTATTCACTACTTCTTGATGTTCTATCTAACTGCTCCCCTGAAGCCACTGCCTAAATAATCTTGGGTAGTTCTGAAACATCATACTGTGGGAAATTGGAACTCTGTCAAATCAGAAAACATTTTGATACAAATTTCAGTGCTTGGTTGTAAGTTTCTTGGTCATATATATTTCAGGCTGAGTCATTCTGACATAACATCATTTTGGTGGGATTATTCTGTGCATGTTCAACTTACTGAAAGTGAATATACCTCATTTTTAAAATTTATCTGAGGTAGATGTTGGAGCTTCAGTTCAAATTGCTATTAACCCCTAAGGATAATAAGCTGAAATTACAAAATAGGTTTAAGTCAGCTGACAGTGAGAGATCTGTTCAGACTGTCTTGGTTAAAATGATTACCCTATATAGTTCAAATCTGAATATGGTTCTCTGTTGAAAGAGGATGACCAATTTGACCCAGCTTTGAAAGCGCATGAATAACCAGAGGAATTTAATTATACTATTTTCACTTTTATTTCCATGGTGCTTTGAGTGAAAAACTAAGTCTATCCTGTGTAGTAAAGAGGTTGGAAAGTGAGAAATTGAATTCACAGCCTGCACTTTCTTGACCTTCTGAGTTATTTGCAATACTTCTTTCAGGACATGGTACAGCATATTACTGTTTGAACATATCATGATGAGCTATGTTAGTTTGGGCAATGTACAAGAAGTACCATCTGAATTTAAACTTCATCCAACCATTTAACAATGCTACCTGATAGTACTGTTTAAGGAATGCTGTTTAAAAAACAAACAAAAAAAACCCACAAAATAAAACACACAGAAATGATGCTATTTGACATTTTATAATAGGTCAAAGAAAGATTGTTCAGTAATCAATGGAGGCATGCTTCAGAAGTAGTTATGGTGAGCTCTGCAGAAGAGGACCTGGCTGACCAGGCAAACAAGAGAATGACTATGAGCCAGCAGTGTGCTCTTGTGGCCAGGAAGGCCTGTTGTATCCTGGGGTGTATTAAATCCGGTGACCACATCTGGAGTACTGTATTTCATTCTGAGCTCCTGAGTTTAAGAAAAATTGAAAATACTAGAGAGAGCCAACAGAGATGATTAGGGGCATGGAAATCTCTTGCGTGGGTAAAGACTGAGAGATCTGGTACTAGTTAACCTGGAGAAGACTGAGAAAGGCTCTTAATAATGCTTGTAAATGTATTAAATGTGAGTGTCAAGTAGATGGAGCCAGACTTTTTTTTTGCTATGATGCCCAGTGACAAGACAAGCAGTAGCAGTCACAAACCGGAACACAGGAATTTCCATCTAAGTATAAGAAAAGACTTACTTATGTTTAAGGCGACAGAGTACTGTAAGAAGTTGCCCAGAGTGGTTGTGAAGTCTTCCCTGGAGATATTCCAAACCCTTGTTGATGCTTTCCTATGCAATTTATTGTAGGGAACTAGATTTAGAAGGGGATTTGAAGTAAATGCTCTCCAGATGTCCCTTAAGACATCTGTGATTCTGTGATTATTTTCAATTTGGAAGTTCATGCAAGTAAATGAGGATCTTTCAAGGAAGGCCTTTGATTGTGTCCTGGATCCAGAAATAAATGTATTAATATAAAATTCTGATTAAGTTCAGTGTATATTAAATGTAAGAGATATTACATTGAAATATGAACTTATGAACTGGAATATTTATTTTTTTCCTTAAGTACAGTAAGATTAACTATAATGATTATTCAACTTCATATACTCAAGTGCTGTTATATCTACTGACACTATTGTTATTTGCTACACATTAATGACACAGAAGCAGTGCATTAAAGCTTTTCAACAAAAAAAAACCTTATGAAAAAAGGACTATTCTTATCTGATGGGCAAGTTTTATTGACACAGTTACGTATTACTCAAAAATGTTAATATAAATTTTTCTGATATAACCTTATGGCCTGTTTTTTCCACAGGATAAACTAAGAATTTTTGTCTGAATTCAGAATTAACCAAAACAACTCTTTTAGCCATATTCTGGAAGAGGCCTATGGTTTCTTACTGAAGAGTGAATTATTTACCAATTTTTAAAATTTTGTACTTTAATTTCTCACTGAATAAAGCAATACCTTTTCTAACTCTCAAAATTACTAGTTAAAGAGAGATCCTGTAAGATCTCTATTTCATGCAAATGGCTATACGCATATATCATATGGTATCAAACTATTTCCAATTTTAAAAGTCAGGATTTAGAAAATTCTGAATGATACGGAATTAAATTTTTAAAAAACACATTTAACTACTGGTATATACTACTTTGTATACCACCAATACTATATTTTAACAGAAATTCTTCTAATGTTTCAATTATTGACTTCACCCTGTTCAAACTGTGATTTTGAATCTTCCTGCTTGTGTGGATTAACCACATATTTTAATTGGTCTAGGGTTATCTTTGTTTCCCAAATGATCAGAAAGGTAGAAATTGTTCTGTCACTTATCAATTCATTATTGTTGAGCAACTCTACATTTTCTTCATAGACCAAGCTGCTTACTTGCACAGTGATCAATAGATGCTTGACCAAGTACATTGGCAAGTAAATGTTACAGCATTTTCAATCCTGAAGATATGGGAAATTTCAAAGTTGTAATTTGTAGGAAGAAGTGTTAACAAAGGTCTCAAGTTTTAATGTGTATTTAACTGCATAAAAGTCAATATGTGGTATTCTCTCAGCTCAGAGTTGGGGGTAATTGGATCTACATAGTCTATAAAGCTATTGCTTAATTAACAGGGAATGAAGAGCATAATTAATCTCTCAGTAGAAATAAATAAAACAAGTTTTAGGATAAAGTAAAACCTAGGGAAAATTTCAACCATAATCTTAGTATGAGTTTCTTGAATAAACAATATATAATCACTATCTTTTTTGAAAGTTTTTCTGCCTTCAAGTAACAGCAGCTCTTAGATTCTCAAGAAATCTAAATAGATACAACAGATACTTTGCAAGAATTTTGTGTATGTAGCCAAATAAGCAAATTTGAGCCCTTTCATTAATTTCTAGTTTAGACTGCTACTCTTTCCATCATTAAATGGTCTTTGAAGAGACAAAACTACCATCCATCTCTTCTGATAGGAGCCAACCAGATTATCTATTTAAATCATGTTTCAGTCAGAGCAGTTTGGGAGTAATTCTACAGTACTAGCTGGTGTCATTTTTTCAGATTATAGTTGAGTGTCAGTAAGACAATCTATATCTACTGGCTCAGAATGATATTTATGAAAATGTACATTTTTGCCCATGTTATATGTTCCAATAAGCCTTTTTGAGGGGTCTTCAGTTACCATCACATAACACACATAGACATCCTGAAATATCAGTCACCTACATGGATGTGATTTTACCTTTTTTTTTTTTAGGTATGCTGACATCCAACAGGGATCTCAAATGATGTTGTTTCAGTTTAAGCAACTGAATGGCAGTAATTACACATAATTGAAAGGTACCTATAACTGAAATTAATTCACCCACCAAGGAAAATACTGATGTCAGTGCAGATAAGATCTCATTTTGCTTCCAAATATACCTTTTCTTTTTCCATTAAAATGATTCCACTCCAGCAAACGAGATTATGCCAGTTTTAAATTGTATCTATTGTCTAACAGAAGCTCTATAAGCAAATGTCTTCAGTACGTGGATATTACAAGCCCTACAATGGAGATAACGTAGGCATAATGGTATACACCAGAATAACTTCTTTACTACCTTCCATCAACAATAAAGGAGTAACATCTATCACTTTTTTTCAAGAAGTGTTAGTACTTTCTGAAAAATCCTAGTGTAATTTAGTGGATTTTGAATTATTTACTGTACTGACACTTTTTTGTACTATTGTATTGTTTTGTACTATTAGAGTTACTTGTTGGGGTCAGTCTTCCATGCATAAGAAATAACCATATTGATTACCTCTTACACATCTCTTGCTTTAACAACTGCCAAAATTTTGTTATGAAGCTCAGGTGAATTTATTGGAATGCTTTAGTATTATTTTCTTTCTTTTTTTTTTTTTAAACTTAGTCTCACATGATGATTTTACAGCTCTGACTCTAGCCAGTGATTGTTAGAAACAATTTGGATGTCAACCATTAACAACACCTCATGGGCAGTTCATTGAAGTTGGCTAGCCAGCCTAGTCTGTAAATCATGTGGTATTTAATTTAATGCTTCTTAGATAACTGCAGAGTTTAAAATTTTGGAGAAGATTATTGTAAAGAATTATTGTCAGTGTACTTACGGTGCACAGATAGATGTAACGTGGCCACAGCAGCTGTGTTGTTCCCTTGTCATAGAAGCAATGAATCTTTAGCTAATGAAATTGTTCTGGTAAATTTATTAAGGGAAAAAAAAAAAAAAAAAAAGCTCATGGCTTTAAAAATCCATTAACCACAACCATGTATTTTACCAGTTGTGTACACACCCATGCATTTACTTTTTTTCGCCAGCTGCTCGTAGTGTGAACATTTAAGGAAGACTTATGTCATCACAGGATTGTGTATTCACCTCTGAGTATCATCATACTCTAATAACTGGATAAGAAAACTTAGTTCAGAGAGTCTTGACTCAAATCTGCGTTGGCAGGTAATGTTGTTAGCTTCAATAAAACAAATGCAATATTACTTAAGGAATCTGACATTCCTGAGTATATCTTAAACTTATTAATATCTATTTGCCTGAATGTTACCAATTTCACATTTAGTACAGCTTTGGGTGGATGGATACAGCAGTATCCATGCCAGTAATTAGAATGTTGGATGCAGCTTCAGAGCCCGAAATTTACCAAGTATATTTAAAATTCACAGATTTGTGCTGTAATCTTTGTTTTCTGTCAAGAAAATAGAGACAGGTAAGTAGTTCTTGTGCTCCTAGCTATATAGCATTCCTGTAAAAGATCATGGATAATGTAATAGAACACTGAACATTTATGAAATGACAGATGTATTTTCTTTCTCATTATGTCTTCCTGAGATAGAATCCATGGTGAAAAATTCCAGTAACAGTGATTTCAGAGACCTGTGAAAAAGTATGCATCACTCCCTAGAGCAAAATTATGAAAAACTGAAACAGAAAACCAAAAAATTCTGCAACAGTAGAAATCTGAATACCATGTTCATCTATGTCACTATAAGATTAGAAGGAAAAAGAAATCTGTGGGCTGTAGTCATTTTTATTCTTATTTGCATGATGAAGAAATACACGTGGTTGCAGCCATTTAATTTTTTTCCTGCACGGAATGACTAGGATGTACTCTCTTATTATCTTCCTATTAACTTAGAAGGTCTGAAGACTGAGAAATAACAATCTTCTAACTATTATAGCCATTTTTAATCATTATTTTCAAATCTTCATGTTTTAGGGTATCAAATGCACAGTTTTCCATGTATTGGGCTCATGTGCAGTAGTCCAGTGTGGTATCTGGGAGTGGGCAGCATGTGTGGCCTTTGTGAACAGAGCCCACTGCTGCCCCAGGTCAGAGCGGAGCTGTTCCATAAGGGATCCACTGCTGCCAGAGCTGAGCCGAGGACACTGCCAGGTGTGCTCTGGGAGTTGCCGCCCCTGGGGGGCAGAGCAGGAGCAGTCTTCTTGCAGAAGTTTGACCTATGTTGGCTTCAGCTCTCGGAGCACAGTTCCTGTGTAAAGTCCATGCAGGATCAGTTGGAGGAGAATGGCATCCGGGGGAGGGACCTCACACTGGAGCAGTCACAGTGATCAGGAAGGTGTGTCAGACTGATTGCAGCCTCCGTTCCCTGTTCACCCATGCTTTTCAGAGGGGAGAAGTTAAAAGAGGCTGGATGAGGAGATGTTTTTTAGCTTTTATTTCTCAGTGCTCTAATCTGTTATAAATAGGTAGTAAATTACATTAATCTCTCTGTACTGTTTTTCTTATGATGGCAACTGCTGAGTGATCTTTCTGCCCTTATGATGCAAAAAGCCTCATAAATTGAGATGTTTTCTCCCTCTTGCCCTGTTTCAAGCAGAACTGGTAGAGCTTAGCCACCCATCAGTATGAAACCACCACACACAGTTGGGATGACTGTATTTTCCTTTTCTGCATCTTACTACTTAAACACCGAATGAGAGAATTGCTGAGGGATACAGTTGTCAAGGCAGGCATATCCTGGGAAACAAGGAACAGAACAGCTTCATCTCTGCGCATCAGGTACCTCCATGAGCATGAGGACAGGGAAAACTGAAGCAGCAACTATAGTTCAGCTATAAAGTGCCCATGGACAGATGGCAGAATCACTGCAGACAGTTAACGCCTCTCCAAACTTCAGCACTTCATGAAGTGAATCAAGACATGGTTTAGGTAAGCTTAAGCTGACTGCTGTGCCTCATGCACCCTGGTGTTCTACTCTTCCAGCTGTTCCTTCTAGAGCTTTTGCAGATTGGCTTGCTTTCCTCTGACTGCCTGTCAACAAGTCCAGAATGGGAAGTCCCTGGAACCAGACAGTTGTAGAGAACTGAGTCTCAGGTTGTCCTGCTGCCTGTGGTTTCAATTCTGTGTCTTGCATCTGTGTCCAGCTTGTGATGGGGATGGTGGTTTTCCTTGGATGTGTAACATATGTTGTTCATACTTCAGCCTAGCCGCATCTATGCAAGAGTTCCTGTATGTCACCACTATGCTTTTACAAAGGAAAAGAAGTCAAACCCAGTTTTGTGTGTCTCTATTTGTCTCTACATTCCTAATCTCTGCTACTTTAAAACCTTGATACATTTCCAATTGAATGAGGAAGTTCTCATTGATTCAAACATAGCTGAGATTTTTTCCATGTATCACAAATAAACACTAACTAATGTCTCCAGTCAGATCCATCTGTGTAAGTTAGGGGATTAAATTTCAAGGTAACACATACTTTAGACCCCAGAAAGAGAAAAAAAGGGCTTTTAGGTAGGTTTATTGTAAGAAAAATATGGAATGTGTGATTTTGCTGTTAAGTTTAATTTACTAGGAGTTTTCTATGTGCTAGTATCTTATTGGATCTACAATTGAAAAGGAAAAGCTGTTTAATTTTATATTTTTTTGTTGCACTTGTGCACAGAGAAGCCTAACTAAATCTCACTTCATATTATGCAAAGTAGATAAACACCACTTAACATTTTTATTCTACAGAAGTGCTAGTGATGAGTACAGAAGAGACTTATCTGTGCTGTGGTCAATACCCACTGCAATCAAGACCTCAACACTTTGTGCAGCAAAACTGTTAACCTGAATTCTTTATTACAAGGCCTGTAGTTTGTAGCACTTCACTGTAAATGAATGAAATTTCTGCTGCAGCCATAAAAAACAAAGTTTGATAATGGAGGCTGTGCCCTTGCAATATTTAATTCACTTAAATCTTATAATGCCTCTTTCTTCATATTTGTTGAATTACATATTATCTAAAACGGCTGAATAGATTCCTGAGAGGAATCTGAAGGTTAAACAGATAGGATGCAGACATAGGAAAGTTACAGTTAACAGTATAGGTATCAGGGATTTTATGAGACTGAGGCTTTTTCTGGTGAAAGTGAAAAGCAATGGAATAAATCTAGGGCCTGTTTTTCCAAATCTAGCAACCTGCTGATGGGGGAAAAAGAGCTACTTTCTGTAACAGGGCATGCACAGATTGAGGAACCATGATTTATCTATTATTCAGTGTAACTTTGCATTGTGCTGTACTTGTAATGCTAGTGTTGATATCTAAAAAAAAAAGATAAATCTGATACTACACTGATGTCATTCTGCAGCAGTGCTATTTTATGAGGTGAAAATATGTTGGTTTACAGAAATCAAACCATAAATTACCTGCTCTTAACCTATTTTTGATCTTGAAGATGTCATCACGTTTGATCTCCTTATGATTTCTTCATATCTTTTTGTTCTTCTAGGTTTCTGCTATCATTTCTTTCATTCATTTTGGAAGTATTTCCTTTTTTTTTTTTTTCAGCTTATGAACTAAGTGAAAAGGGTTTACTTTAAAATTCTCTAAAGAAAAAGTTCAGACTCCTTCAGTGACTAAGTTTTGCATCTTTAGATCTCTCTTAATTCATAACTCTATGAGTTAAGACACTTTTTTTTTTTTGCACATTTTGTGTCTTTATTGTCCAAATAAGGATTCATGTTGAGTTAATGATTAAGGCTGATGTTGCATAGATTTTATAGGAATTTTCCACTCTTTTAATAACAACAAATATTCTAAATGACTGCTTGTCTGTGGTTTCTTTTGTGTGTTTTTGTTTGTTTGTTGGGTGTTTTCTTTCTGTTTTATTTATTTATTTATTTATTTTCCTGGAAGGCACTAAGTTGAATTGGTATTCAAAAGTATACTTTAAAAGGATTCTGTTAAAAAAATGCTATTTGATTATTCTGGATACACAATGGACTTGGATGCATGAAGCAATCCATCTGTATGCAGGCTTTAAGTGGCTGTAGGGAGCTAACTGCATGTTGTAATTTTCTGTCTTGTTCCTGGCTCCTTTGCAAAAACCTACTGAGATGCCACTGAGAGGGCCATCTGTGGCAGATGCTTCAAAAGGGCATTCTAAGGTGTGGTCCATATGTTTCTGCAAGCCTAACTATAGGCAGCTGGTAACAAAGTCTATCCTTTTGTCTGCATAGAAATGTTTCTTTCTCTAGGACTGAATCTCCTTCTTTGACTTCTGTATGGAGTCATTATTTTGCCTGTTTCTGCCTTGTCTTTTCTTCTTTTCCTTCAACCCAGTTTCTTTCTTTGTTCTCTGATTTTTAGATTGCTGTGGCCTGTACAACCTTCCTACTAATTGCTTCTATCAATTGCTTAGTTCATGTAGGTGTCAAATTTCAGAGTTCAACTTCAGTAAAAATAAATTGGTTCCCTACCCTGGATGGGAAAGGCATAGTACTAAATAATGAACCTGTGCTGGCTACTCAGGTTTGACATTCCATTATTTTTTTTTTTTTTTTTAAATCCCCTAACAGAGAGAGGTCTGTTGCTACAAAGACTTCATTGGTGCTAGGTATAGTTAAAATGCACAGATTGATTAGTGTTCACTCCAAAGCCCATTATCTACTTTGAAAACTGGTTCATTAAAAAGCATTTTGTTTTCTTCAATACAGAAGCTTGTGAAGGCTACAGAGGCTGTAAAGAGTAATTAAAACAAACAACATTCCTATAGGACTACAGAAAAGAAGAAAGCTTATCAGCACGAAGTGAAGTTTCTTGAAGTGTTTTGGTAATCATGATTTCATTGTTTTCACCTTCATATGTTGCTGGTAAGGAGATCTATTCTTCTGAGGAAAAAAAATAATTAGGAAGTAGAGAATTTACTTAATGAAAATTACCTGCATATACAAACATGAACGCTCATTTGTGTGCACATATGCAGAAATGTGTTTTCTGAATGAGTTTTCCTGTTTTTGATCAGGAACTTTCTATAGGATGTAAGGTATAGGATGTAAGGATGTGCTTATTTTAATTTTAAATGGAGTGTTTCAGTCCCCTTTAAATGGTAATTTAAAAATATTGTTTTAATCTTCCACAAAAATCCTTCTAGTGAAATAAGGTAGCTGCAAATTGATCTTGCAATTATGTATCCTACATGCGAACTCAATAGCTCAAATTAAGATACAGTAATTACACAGTAACTGCTAAATAAATTGCACGTAATTTAGCATCGTGTAAGGAAATGAGCTCAGATTTTGATGTCTCTAATCATGGAGGTACCAGTTCATCAGAGGGCAGAATGACGACTTTGGTAAAACTAAGACAGTGCATAGAGCCCTCATCCAGATATAGAATGAACTGAATTTAAATATTTCTGTTATTCAGTGTTTTTACCTGAATGTAATTGTAATAATTGTCATGAAATCACTTGAACAAGGACTTTCTTCCAAGTTTTTATTTCAGTTTATTTTTGTTTTCACATTCTTACAGATGGTATTATTTATGCAAAGTAATGCAGTCCAGTGTGATAGCTTTGGAGAAACGTGATGCAAGTCAACTGAGGATTGTCATTCATATCTTCATTTAAACAACAAGGTATGAGATATGAGCAATTAAAAATGCACTTTAAACAATATTTTTAAGAAGAATCTGGCTTTAGACCTGCTTGGGATCATTCAGTTAATTAAATCAATGGTCATTATCAAGAAACACAGATACGTGTAACAGCAGTAAACAAATAGTTCATTTGAAAATTAAGGCAACTGAAATGAAAATTTGAATTATTGAAGACAGTATGACTAATCAGAACCAAAAAGAAATGGAAAAAATTCTCAACTTCAGTACAAAAGTTTAGTAAAATTACTAATCAAACTGTAATAAAAGATAGAATAGTGAAAAAATACATTTTTTTTATTTGTGAGAAGCAGGATTAAGTATTCAGATATTGTGATAAGCAAATATTTGCTACTACATTTAGAACTTGGAGTGATTCTCAAAAAGCAACAATAAATGTGGAGTAATTAAAAGTCAACAGAACTCAATTTTCACGAAATGCTTAAAGAGTTGAAAAAGCTGTATTAGAAGGAATATCAATGTATTTGATTGATTTCATAAGCAATTATTGTGAATGTGGTTTCAACTAAGGGATACTTTAATCCTGGAATCTTAAAAGAATCTTCA
The DNA here is from genome assembly GCA_036925125.1 of Oreortyx pictus. NCBI lineage: Eukaryota > Metazoa > Chordata > Aves > Galliformes > Odontophoridae > Oreortyx > Oreortyx pictus. The sequence goes on from JAUPFR010000004.1 coordinate 10,458,184, forward strand.
TTGTTTTCTATATGCACTCTGAAATAGTCTCTCCATGCTTTTCTACATTTCTTCATTGCTGTTTCTTACATATAAGACATGCAAGGCTTCTCCATAAATGTGAGGAAGATGCTGTACTTTGTTCAAATCTGATTTTCACGCAGCAGAAACAGCAAGATCAGATTTATTTTCCCAGTATGCTTCTTTGCTGCTCTGGTGGACAAGGCTGAGTAGTTGTCTCAAAGGTACCACAGCATCTATGACTACTGCTGCAGACCTTCAGGGAGCAGCATGTTCACTGGCACTCAGGGAAACCTTATCACAAGCAGTTTGGTCCAAACCTCCGTATCTGATGGCTAATCAAGCTTGAAGTCACACCAGCAACCATGCCAGACAGGTAATAGATTCAGTAAGGGGGAAAAAAGTGTCATTTGATAAGAAGATAGACTACGGTAATGTACATTATCAAATAATGTTCTTCATCAACCCTTTTTAGCACCATTTCTTCCCATCTTTCTTCCTAGTCCACCTCAGTTCTTTCTTTTTCTCAGCCTTCACCCTTCCCCTAAACATCCTGTGACAGTAAGTCTTGCATATTTCTTCAGACCCCTTAAAAATCAGACACACTGTAACAAATTTCACACAATTTAATACCCACATTATCCCTCAAATGTCCCACTGCGTGCTGCTTCCCATGGGACCAGGGATACCCATATTTCTACTGTGTTTCCAGCTGTAAATCTTTGTCTGCACTCCTCTTTATGACAGTGTGTCATATTTAGTGGCCCACAAATCATCGCCATGAGAGCTTTCATCTTTGCTCCTGTTCCTTTATCTTCTACTCTTTAGTGTGTCTATATCTCTGAAAAGTTGAAAATCTATTAAAGAGTTGTCTTTTAAATAGACAATATATTTACATTCTGCTTACATCTACATTAGTGATTAAGAAAGTGTTATGGAGGAAAATAAATCCCAACACATTGTACAATACCGCAAATAGCCTGAAGTATGTTTTTTAAAAGCAAAACAAAACAAACAAATAAAAAGAAACCACCAAGAAAACATTAGATCACAATGGGTTGTTTAAAATTAGATGCTGAGGAATACAAGTAAGGATGCAAGACAGCACAGAACAATATTAATTACAGCTATAAAGAACCACTGGAAATGATTATTTTGACTTCTGCCATTCTCATAGTTTTACTGGGGTCAGCTGTTGTCAAAACTTTCCCAAATTTCTAGTACACTAAACAGATATTCGAGTATCTGCTTAGAAGTTCCTGCGTTTAGGCCTCCAGTTGTTGTGAACTAGGAGTGTTGGGATTGTTTGAAAGAATTGTATGGAAGATTCAGTGAAGCACCATAGTAGTTGCTTTGAAAAGAAGTGAAGATACTTCTAGATTTTTCAGCATTATATCTCCCTTCTTAGCACTGTAAAGCTGCCTAGTGAGATCACTGGGATTTCTCTGTATTTATTCCTATTGGACTTCGACATTTTTCCCTTACCTGTACTGACATCTTAGTGCTGAAGTTGGCAGTTTAACGACTTCAAAACAACCTACTCTATAGACTGTAATTCCCTATAATTCCCTAGATCAGATTATATCTCTGTTCTGTTTTTGTTCTGTTTTGTTTTTCATCTTAGTCTCTCCAAGTATACACACCTTCTCAAACTTCTGCATACCTTGTGATGATCATTCTCAGCAATGTGTTAAAAAATATATATAATAATAATAATAATAATAAAAACACTAGCAAAAGCATACAATTCCTTAATTTCAGGTGATTTTGCAGTTAACTTTATAGTTTCCATGAGCAGTGAATGTATCTTTGCATTTTCACAGACCTCCATTTCACTGACCACTATTTTGAAATAGTTTCTTTGACATTATAATTTCTTAGGGTATTTTGTGGTTAATAGTTGAAGTTTTTTTGTTAAACTGCTGGCGTGTTTTTTGTTTGTTTGTTTGTTTGTTGTTTTGTTTCTTGTTATTTCTTCATTTTTATTCATGTATGTCCTAGTGTTCTTTTATTTTAACCTCTGTTTCTTCTTTAAGAGAATTCTGGTAACTCTAGTTGAGATACAAAGATGAATTTACCAGCTCTTCTGATGGTAAGGTGTTTTCGATAACAGAAACAGCTATGATAAATTTATTCCTGTTTCATCTGTTGTAGTTGTTTTTTGGAATTCTTTCAGATTGTTGAAACTACCAGGCTTCAAGGACCTTCCTCTGGTAGATTCAGTAACTTTTGAACTGTAATATGAATGACAATAAACTCAATACAAAGACATGTTTCTGAATATATTTACACATATATATTTGCAAATACATAGGGATACATATGAGATGATTTATCAGCCTTGAAAGGTTTCTTCTTAGTAATTGTAACATTTTAAAAGTAGACTATATTGTAACTTAAGTAGAATGTACAACATACAAGTGTGCAGTAGATGTATGCAATATTGCTGTAAAATATATATTTTTTAATAAATTTTCAAATTGTAAGAAAATATACATACACCTACAGTAAGTTAATCTTATTTGAGCATTGTTTTGTTAGCAAGAGGTTGTGAAAAACTTTATTCATGTAGCCGGTTCATTGCTGAAAAAAGAAATTAACCAAATGATCTTCTTATGATCTTCTAAACATTTCCAGCATTCTTTTTGGAAAAGACTAGATATTACCTAATAGTTTCGTGGACGTTCATGTAGTAATGCAGTGCAGGAGGTGGTTTAAATGAAAGTATACAGTTAAGTATGCATATTCATTAATAAAAATATTTTAGTTCAGTAGAATGCAGCAGGAATCAAAATTAACTTTTTCAGTTCTAGAAACTGTGTTCTTAAAAGATGAGTGGAAAATACAGAAAGAGAAAACACAAATATATTCGATTTTGTTTCTCCTTCATCTTCTCCTTACAGAAAAAGCAAACAAACATATAAAAAATTACAGCTTTTTAAAAGCCAGGAAATATTTCCAGAATTTTTCTTTAATTTAGCTGAATTATGGTGAATAGATTAAAAATATGTAATTAAACTTCTCCATTAATCAAAAAAAAAAAAACATTAAGAAAAATCAATCTGGCAGGAAAATTTAAATTCTTGCAGCTGTAAGTTATAAAATCTTCTTTGATTTTGTGCTATTTGTTTCATTTACTGGTAATAAACACATTTTTCATTAAAATTTTAGACTTCACAGATAACAACTTTATTAAATGTCCTTTTCTTCCAGACTCTTCTGAACAGATTCTACCATCTGCATTCTTATATAGCTGGATCCCATTCTCAAAATAATTTGTTGGAGGAATTAAAAAAAAAAAAAAAGCAGAACAGAACCTTAGAGACAATTTCACACATCTGTTCCTGCGGGTGATCTTTCATTATTTTCATTTATAATTAATGAAAAATAATGGTGCTGACACAAGTTAATTACTATGAAAAATTACAGTTTATACTACTCATTATTATAATGGCAAATTAGTTGAGATTTTCAGACACTGTTCCAAAGCAATTAGAAGTGTTCATAAGGAGTTCACCTGTGAAATTTTTTTGTATGAGTTTGCACTCTGTGTAGGGAAAGGAACACCCAATGCTTTTCATTAACGACTGAGGTAACACAACAAGAGATATTAATCACAAGTCCTCCGCCTGAGGGGGAAAAATGAACAAACTGAGCATATGTTTGTGTAGAAGAGGTCAATCAGCAATACACAAAGATATTCATTATAGTTAATTTTTTCTCAACAGATCTTGAAGAAAAATGATCAAAACTTGTCTGTGGAAAACAACATAATGTAAGAAAATAGAAATACTATTATTTTTTCAGTAAAATATTAGGTTACTTGTAGAAAAAGTAGAATTAATATTCTACTGATTAGCATACAGAAATTAGAAGATTTTTCTTCTATATTTTGCTTTTCTAAACACAAGAAATTCATATGATTAAGAGTATCATGATTGAAACATGCTAATGAACTCATATGTAGGCAAATAATTGTGGAGAATATTCACCCAAAGTGAAGTGAAAAATAGAATGTTTAGTTTTAAATTTCTCTTAAAAAGCTGAATTACTGAGAAGATGAATTTATTTTACTTCATATAGGTGGTGTGTATTTTGAATGGTACATGGTTTAATACAAAATTTAGACCAAGAAGTGCTGTTAAAATTGTCTTTCAGCTAACTAGAATGTAGGTAAGTAAATCATACTTCATTATTCAATGATCTAATGCTATGTTGACCTGATAGAAATCACTTCACTTTCAGTGGAACAATTATCATAAAACATAGAGCAGAAACTCTGAAGTACCTCTAACATACACCTAATATACGATCTCAGAAACAAAGCCAGGTGAAGATTTTACAACAGAATAAATAACAGAAGAAACATTAAATATGGGAAGAAGCATATGGTGTGGGGGAATATAGATTTGGATACTTTGGAAACACTACAGACAGAATGAATTGCTATGGTTTCACAGTCACAGAATTGTAGGGGTTTGAAGGGACCTCTAGATATCATCTAGTCCCACCACCCTGACAAAGCAGGCTGCATAGCCCAGATTGCACAGGTAAGCATCCAGGTGGGTCTTGAATATCTTCAGAGAAGAAGACTCCACAGCCTCTCTGAGCAGCCTGTTCCAGTGCTCCATCACCCTTACCATGAAGATATTCTTATACATATTTGTGCGGAACCTCTTATACTTCAGTTTGTGGCCGTTTCCCCTTTTTCCACACACCACTGAAATGAGTCTGGCCTTGTCCCTTTGTCTCCTGCTCCTTAGATATTTGTAGGAATTGATCAGATCTGAGTCTTCTTTTCTCACAGACCCAGGTCTTTCTGACTTTCCTTGTAAGAGAGGCACTTCAGGATCTTTATTATCTTTGTGTCCCTCTTTCAAGGAGATCCCTGTCTTTTTTGTACCAGGGAGCCCACAACTGGACACAGTACTCCAGGTGAGACCTCATCAGGGTAGAGTAGAGGGGGATGAACACCACCCTTGACCTGCTGGCCAAACTCTTTTCAATTTCCCCCAGAATCCCTTTGGCTTTAATGGCCACCAGGGCACACTGCTGACTTGTGGGTCACCTGTCACCCACCAGGACACCCAGGTCCCTCTCCTTAGAGCTCCTCTCCAGCAGGCCATCCCTCAACCTGTACTGGTGAATGCAGTTATTCCTCCCTAAGTGCAAGATTCTACACTTGCTCTTGTTAAACCTCATCAGGTTCCTCTCCGTCCAACTCTTCAGCCTCTCCAGGTCTCCCTGAATGGCAGCACAGCCTTCAGGCATGTCAGCCATTCCTCCCACCTTTGTATCGTCAGCAAACTTGCTGAGGGTGAACTCTATTCCCTTATCAAGGTCACTGATGAAAATATTCAACAAGAGAAGATCTAGCACTGACCAGTGGAGATCACTGCTAGATACAGGCCTCCAACTGGATTCTGCTCCATCTATCACAACCCTATGAGCTCTGCCAGTCAGTAAGTTCTCAACTCACTTCACTGTCAGCTCATCTATCCCACACTTCTTCATCTTCATTATGAGGATGCTGTGAGAGACAGTGTCAAATGGCTTGCTGAAATCAAGGTAGATTACATTCACTGCTCTCCCCCCATTCACCTAGGCAGTGATAACATCACAGAAGACTACCAGGTTTGTCAAGCATGACCTCCTACTGGTAAACCTGTGCTTTCCTCATTTGTACATACTTTGTCAATTGCATTTGTTTTGAAACACCAGGATACTTTGACAACTTTTACACCATTTTTACAATATTTCATATTATTCAAAAGCTAATATTTATCTTAGAAATAAATTTATTCATCCATTAGTTTAATCTCTTTTTAAATGAAATTTAAAAAAAGTCAGGATGCCTGTTAGGTCATCCATAAACTGTAGCCATACCAGTGCTCTTTGTGTAAATTCATCAGACTGCTGCTAAGCATTTTAAAAGCAAACATTCAAGGACAACAGATAAATTGTAACTGTGATACAGATATTCACAGGGGACTACTTCAGTATCTCCAATCTCAGTTATGTTTAAAGTCAATACAGACATGACATGGGATTTTAATAACTAGGATATTCTAATACCTAGACATTCTTTTTTTAATTAATTCCATTTTTAATTCTATTCAGCTGTTCTTCTACTCTTTTGTCACTTGCTCACAGTTTATACAATAGAATAAATTCAGTGATGTTTCCAAAGGAAAGTGCTTTTTTTAAAATTCTCTAAGTTCTGAAGAAAGAGTTTCAGAGCTGGACTGATTGAACTAGCTTTCAAACCATTTTGTGGAAAAGATCTGCCAGTACTGAGAAGAAGATCTTGGTCTTGTAAAGCATTTGTAAGTGCAGGAGAAGACAAATCGAGAGTTTCATGAAACATCAAAATATTGTAATGTTAAAAGATGTTTTACTATCCCACTGGGAAATATTTTTTCAAAATATTTTGGCAATCAAATACTTGGATTTGCTTCATAAATACGGTGTGTTTTGTTTTGATGTTCATGATGATAACTAAGACTATATATTGTGGGATCTGGTACATTAGGGAAATGCCTAGGTAAAGCAGACTTGTATTTGTTGAAAACTTTTTGAATATTTCCTTGTGAAAATTTGTTTGCATCTGTAGTTGAAACACTCTCCTGTTTTCTCATTTTTCATTACGGAAAAAAAAGGAAAGTTAAATCTGCACAACTTACACTTTCCTGAGTCCACTTACATTTTAACCCTGTGTACAAGTGAGGTACAAATGTAAATGTAAAGTATTATGAAAATATTTGACCAGAGCCTCACCAGATATGGACTAATATAACTGCATTGAAGCCAACATTTATTTAGAAGTTCACATCATAATTTTGACACAAAATTCTTAATTTTGATTTCATGACTACAGAAGTCACCATTACTCTATGCTGATAAGCTCTTCCTTTCCGCCAGTTCTCAGTCAACCCCCACTGTCCACTCATCTAATCCACAGTTCCTAAGATGAAGATGTTAGGAGAAAGAATGTCAAAAGCCTCACTGAAGTGAAGGTACAGAACATACACTGCTCTCCCTTCAACTACCCAGCCCATCACAACATTATAGAAGACTACCACATTGATCAAACAAGATATTCCCCTTGGGAATCTATATTGACTACTCTTGATAATTTTCTTTTCTTATACATGCATGGAGATAGCATCCAGAGTGAGTCATTTCATCAGCTGCCCAGGTATGAAGGTGAGGCTGATTATCCTGTAGCTCCCTTGCTTCTAGTTCTTGCCCTTTTTGGAGATAGGAGTGGCACTGGCTTTCCTCCAGTCTTCAGGAACCTCTCCCATTCTCCATGATCTTCTAATGATAATAGAGAGTGATTCAACAATCATGTCTGCTAGCTCCCTCAGAATTTATGGGTGCGTCCCTTTGAGGCACACAGAGCTGCCTGTTCTGATTTTGACTAGATGATCTCTAACTAGAATCTCCTTGACCAAAGGAGAGTCTTCCTTTCTCCAGACTCTCTTTTCTCCAGTCTGGGATTACTTAGAGCCATTTTTAGTAAAGGATGAAGCAAATACTTTCAGTAACTCTGCCTTCTTAATGAACTCCATTACCAGGGCACCCGCCTTATTCACCAGCAGGACCACATTTCACCCAGTTTTCCTTTTGTTACTGACAAACTTGAAGTCTTTGTTGTTGTTCTTGACCTCTCTCATCAGATATAATTCCATGTGGGCTTTAGCCTTCCTCATGGTATTACTGCATGCCCTGATAATGCTCCTATTCTTTTCCCAAAGGCCAGACCTCTTTCCACATTCTGTAACTTCACTTCTTCTGTTTGAGATTAACCACGAGCTCCATGCTCACCCATGCAAGTCTTCTGCTATGTTTGCCTGATTTCTTACTCTTAGAGATTCACTTGTCTCAAGCCTGGAGGAAACAGTCCTTCAATGTTAACCAGATGTATTGGGCCCTCTTATCTTATACAAAGCCCTAACCCATAGGATACCTCCATGTGGGTTCTTAAAGAGGTTAAAGTTGGCTTTCCTGAAGTCCAAAGGTCAGAATACTACTTAATGTCCTGCTTCATCCACACAAGATCCTCAATTCCATTATATCAAGGCCCATGCAGCTAAGGCAGCACCCAGTGTTTATATCCTCAAGCAGTCCTTCCTTGTTTAGAAGGACAAGGTCCTGCACCACATCTCTCCTGACTGGCTCCTCTATCACCTGCAATGGGAAGTTATCATCAGTGATCTGTAGGAACCTCCTGGACTGTGTGTGCCTGGCTATGTTGCTGGAAAGGAAAAGGGACCAACATAAACAAGCAGATGCTACAAAAGGAAGGAAAAATGAATTTTCACCCACCTCTGATGATCTAGGCTAGCAGAGAAAGAGCTCCAAAGGAGGAATCTCCAACAACAGATCCTTCCTCAGTGGCAGTCAGCCCTTAAAGGAGGTCTAAAAGCCTAAGAGCCTGACTCCATCCCTTCCGGTCACACAGATGATTTGCCCTCACCTGTCCACTCAGGGCTGAACAGGTCTTTCTTTCAAGCACTCCATCAATGGTTCAGGCCGTGACGCAGAAGTCCCCATGCAGTTGCTTCTCTAGCAAATATCAAAGTGATTGGAATTTACTATGAGACCAGTGCCTGAGATTTTGAGGCTAGTCTCAGGTGTCTGTAGAAGGCCTCATCAACTTCCTCCTCCTGATTAAGTGACTTATAGTAAACACCAGCAATTGTGTTACCCATATTAGACTACCCATTTATTCTTAACTATAAGATCTCAACTCATTCATCATTCATAACAAGGAAGAGTTTGATACATTCCAATTGCTCTCACACACAAAGAACAACTCCATCACCTTGCTTTGCCATCCGTCTTTCCTACAGAAAACTTAGCCTTCCTTGTCAGAATGTGTGCTGTCCCACTGTGTCACTGTAATCACAATGAAATCATGGCCCACTGCGGGCACTTCCCTTAACTCTCACATAGAATAGTATCTTTTCTATTGACCCCCTCTTACACTCCTGTGAGTGAACAAAAGTATAGTGATGGACTTCAGTTCTTGCCCTAATTACACTGCTCACAAAATAGTTTTTAAAATAGCCTGTCTCATTTTAACTGTCAAAATAGGAAGAGATTAAATAATCAGCAGACCCAGGATATATGTCAGTAAATTTCCGATAAACAAGTGACAGCAGAGTATGTGTAAACTACTGTAAAGGGGACATATAATTTAAACCAATTTAAACACACTAGAGTAAAAGAGAAGTCAATTTGTGCTTAATATCTTGGATACAATGAACCAAATCCCTCACTGAGTTATATTTAGGCTGAATTTCTCTACAAAACTAAAATCTAATTAAAATTTGGACAGTCCATTTGAACAACAACAATAACAAAATGTTGTGGAACTTTTTTTTTATAATTCGTAGGTTTCCTGCCTTACTAATCTTATTTTAAACCTCTATTTTGATATTTCCTTTAAACACAAAAATGTGAATTCCTAGTGTCATATGAACCAAAGAATGGATTACTTAGACCTGTGTGGCCTGAGACAGCTTGGCCTTCATTCTATGCTCATATTCTGTTCTAGTCTACTGTTCAACTTAAGTTTGATGTATCATATTAATTTGTTTTGTAAGAGTTGATCAATTAGCTTGAGAAAATTCCACATAGTGTTGACTCAGTCATATAACAAGCATAATTTAATACAAATCATGCATCAGACATTGATTTTGCCCAACTGCTCGGTAGAATTAGTGTCACTAAAAGATGCAGCCAAGCTGAACTAACAATATTAAGCATTTCTGCAATTTATCTCTTGTTATAATGAACAGTAAATGATATAATGACCAACAAGATTAATGATAAAATAAACATGCTAGTTAGATTCGTTTCACAAAAGTCCAATTCAAAACAGTGCATTGCAATCAATAATTTGGATCATGTAATAACAAGAGTGAATGTTAATATAGAGATGGACTCATTAATAACATTTGAAAAGATACAGTGTATCTAATAATTATATTTTTATCTACATATATTCTGTTCCCAGAAGTGCTGCTGCTTGTATGAATATCAGTAACTACTGTGGAAAAAATTATAAAGTTCAAGAAACCTTAGGTGTTTAATTAACTATAACAATTTAAACAATTTTTTTCTACACATCTTTGTTGTTGCAAAAGAATTAACCATACAAAAAATATTTGAATTATTTCTTATGTAAAGTAGTAGTGCCATAAAATTCACGCATCTTTCAAACAAGGACATGATGGATAAGAAGTTGTGATGATATAGAAGGAATTGAACTGGAAATGTTTCAGATAAGAAAAGTTCAAAAGTACCATATGTCACTTCTTGTACTAGGTATGACTGAACACTGAAAAATCTTGTTGCCTCCCTGATTTCAATTAACATTTAATTTTTTACACCACTGTTCTTTAATTTTTTGAGTTACTGTAATTTGAGTAAGTTTCTTGTCTGTTTGTTTGTTTTTAATCTTTAAAAAGATGATGGTGTTCTAAGAAATATGCTTGCCATTATAACAGGCCATACTGTGCTGCCTGTAGTATTTTCCTGGAAAATGGGAAGCAGGCAAGTTTCTCTTAGATTTCAATGGATATTTCACAATGTATTTTCTACCACAACATGGTTCAAAAACAAGACAGAGATACATGACATCAGTGTTCTACAGGGCCGTATTGTGAGTTGCTTAAATATAGCATCAATTTTACGCAGTTGAAATCTAGACAGCTACTGCACGATACTGAGATGATAATGACAATCCAGAATGCCACAAACTGAATGAGATAATGAATTATATTTTTGCATTTGATGAAGGAATATTGGGTGATTCATGTACCCAAGCAAGTTTTATCTGCTCTGATTTTTTATATTTAGCTCAATGAATTGTGTTTATACTAGTTTAGAATTTTTTCTTTTAGAATGACTCTAAAATGATAGCTGAAAACTAATGATTTTTTTTGCATAAAAATTACAAAACAGTTTTCTTTACAGAGTTTTCAGTTATTTCTTTTTTTCATTGGTTAGTGGTTTGTTTAGTTTTGTTTTTGAAAGTGAAGTAATAAACAAACTTTTCTGTATACTTAAGGAGGGTGACTATAATAGCATGCTGTTGCTGTTTCTGAGGAGATCTCCAATGCTGGCATGAGTCAACATTAAACTAAATTACTGTGAGTTTGGTCAGATGTAGAGAAAAAGTACATTTCCTTCATATATGCATGTCAACAGGAATACAAAGGAAAATTTCTTCAATTTTTTCCGTGTTCAGAGCATTTATCCAACAATAACTTACAAATACTGTTTTATCACAGTCCGTAGTAACAAGATACTAAACATATAGTTATAGAATTATTTTGTTTTAATGAACCATTATAAATGTAGCTAAATGTTGAATCTTAAATTCCACTCTGTATTGTCTTTCTGTGCCAGCAATATAAAAGAATACTGATAGCAAAGTGTTTCAGACTCCACATAAACAGAGTAGGGAAATATGGGATAAATAATTTCTCGAAAGTTCTGTCATGTACTTAACTGATTAATTAATTTGGATTGTGTACTGAAAATTACTGGATGTAATAAAACTAATGTTATATTTACAACTCATTGGAATGTTGCAGGATTCAAATATTCCAAAATGCCTAGAATACTCACATAAATCCCATCTCCCTATGATACTAGTGTTAGCTTTTTAAGAACAAATAATGGAATTTCTGCCTTCAACAACATCACTTTAAACAACAGCTCTATGTGTGAAATGAACTGAAATTTGCCAACCTTTACGTGTCTATTACTGATAAGATTGAGCCGAAATCTTTCAAAAATTTCCCTCAGTAATATAATAATATTAGTATTAGCTTCATTATGAATCCATTTTTTAATTTTATAACAAGTTGATCTATTGTCATGATTCTTATCCGCAAGGAGTTAAGTTAAAGATGTAATTTTGATGTTTGGTTAATGAGAAACCAGAGACAAACATCAGTGCCTAGTAAGGGGAGATTTCTCTGACTAAACTGCTCCAATGATAGCAAAATTAATCTTACCTCAGCCTGAATCTTTGATACTAAGACAGATAAAGGAATTGAAAGAACTGTTCATGGTGAAAAGTAAGACTTAAAGCAAAAGTAAAAATGGAGAAACCTCATCATACTGTTTGTCATCATCACAAGCAGACATGAACATAATTTCTAAAGGCTGTGTGGAAAGATTAAGAGCTGGAATAAAGCAGAATAAGAATATAAGAATATACTGAGATTTGGAAGAATGAAAGAAGTTCCTGATGAAAGATATTTTGACTCTATTTGGAAAGAAGTGAAGATAATAAAACTTCCCCCAGCTACCAATAAGAATAAAAAAGATAAAAAGCAGTGTACATTTTATTGGGCTCTCTGAGTAGCCAGGTAAGAGAATTTTGTTCATATTTTGTTTCTTTAACTATTTGCATGTTTATCAGAAAATAAAAACACTGAAAGGAAAAAAACAGTAAAACTCTTAGTACATAGGCCATTCTAAGAGTAATAACTCCTATATATTATATGCAGACCAGTGTTCTGGGTGTCCATGGTTGAACAGGGTGCTTGGAACAGATGAGCTCCAGAGGTCCCTTCTAACCTGAATTCACCATTCTGTGTCACTGTTCAGCCACTGCTGATATAAACAGGTCAAGGAGATTCCTAAAACACCTTGGTGAAAACTTTCTGGTGCAGGTATTAAGGGGGAACTCCTGTTCCTACAAAATTTCTTCTCAGGAGTAAAGGATGGAGATAGAAACATGAGTGAACGGAGCAAGCCTGAAACATATATTCTCAAGGATGACCTTCTGTCAGTTTCTGGCCTTCTCACAGTTCTCCATGTTCAATTTTTCTGGCAGTAGGAAATAACAATTTGTCATAAGATCACAGTTTTCTCTGTTGGGCAATCCTTTAACAAGATGTCTTCATATTGATAGCTTACGTTCTTTTTTTCATGCCTTTTTTTGTCTTCTGTCACTCTAAGGATGTTGGGAAATCTTTGAGACTGTGATCCTATACAATATTATCGCAGAGAAACAAACAAACAAATGCTGCTGTAAGGGCTGAAAAAAAAAAAAAAAAAAAAAAAAAACCTAATTCAATTCCAGAGGAACGATACCTATTCCTCCAGCAAAGCAAATGGGAAATGAATGAGCTCCAAGATTCATAGAACTAGGTCTTTTATTTCACCATCTAAGGAGACAGTATATGAACAATATATAGCCCTACAGAGTTAAACCAAAAAAGTGTTCATCCTTGAAATAATTATTATATACATTAGGTGAACATGTGAAAAGTAAGATATTAAAATGAGAAGCATTGAATATTAACAGGTATTCAGACCAGAAGGCGCTCACTCAAGGGTTTTGAATTGTCTGCCAGACAATGAGGATTGGAGCTAATTAAGCAGAAAATTAGTTTAAAGGTGGTGAAGAGGACAGCTATAATCACTGGAAAAAAAACAGCAAAATTGTCATGGATCATGAAGTTAAAGAGGATGGTGGGTTATAAGTGCTTGTTCTCCCTTAAAGATGGTACTGTAAAGCTCATGTAGGACAAATGCACCATGCATAGGCCTGACATCTTTTTGAACAAACTAGCTGCATATTCATAGCTTTTACCTCTCCCTTGATTTTCTTGGTATAGGAGCAATCCTTTGACATGGGCAATATTTAGGAGCTTATGTCCTATTACTCATTTTAACCAGTAGAAAATAACAGAATGCTCTCATTTCTCTGAATTACATCCCGTGTTTACATGGTTAAACATGCTCTGTTTATGCTTGCTTGATCATTCCTCCTTCTGGGTGCATCTAGACCAAATCACAAATCCTGGCACTGCCTGAGAAATAATTGTCTGCCCAATTCAGAAACAAAAGGAAATCTACAAAACTCGCTGCTACCCTTTTTTAAATTATTATTATTTAGTGTATATCAGACAAGCTTACTGCATTTCTTACTCGTATTTAGATGCAAACATAAAGAAAATGTAATGATTTTACAATGTCTAGTTTAAATTAATTTTTTTTGTAGTAGATGTTCACAGACTTGAGGCATTACATTTTTTTCTTCTTTTGTTTGAAGGAATTACCTTTTAAGTATTTTGAGGGGTTTGAAACAGCTATTTAAGCCTAATGGAATGATCCCAAACGTGCTCCATCACCAACTGAAATCACAGGAGTAATTTACTTTTGCTTGTGTTATTGTCTGTTCGCACTAATATGAAAACGTTCTGTTGAAATCAAGATAAAGAATCTATAGCGACTTAAGCTTGTGTTAAAATCTGTAGCATGTGATCACCTGCAGACTTCTGTATTTCACCTTCATCTAAAGGTCCAAAACAGCCGAGTATAGCTGTTTGCATTCTTGTAGACATATCAGGCATTATTACATTTACAGAATTAATTAACACAGAATTGATAATGTAATTTGAAGTTTTCCTATTTCATTTGCCACCAGAGCACCTGATAGCTTTTCTGTTAGGTACTTTTCTTCCCTGATTTTGGAAATGAGTTCTAATTCCACTCTAGGTGTATTTATTGGAAGTCAGGTCTACTGTCTTTTAATAAGAGCAACTGAATAGGTGTTGACTGGATGCAGCTCTGGGCAGCCTGATCTGGTGGTTGGTGACACTGCCCACGGCAAGGGAGTTTGATGTATCTTTGAAGTCCTTTTCATCACAGGCCATTCTATGATTCTTCTGATATCGAATTTGAAATCTGCTTATTTTTGAGTGAGGTCTAATGACAGTATCTTGATTTAGTATTGGTCTTATTATACAGACACAGACACAGATCACCTATTCAGTGCCCAGTCCACAAAATTTAACATACTTGAGCCTTATAAATCCTATGGGTGTCTCCACGATGCACAAAGTTATGTGAGGCAGCTACTGCAGTCGTCATTTGTATGATTAAATACTTGAATTAGTCCTTTTCCAAACAAAGGTCTTATTAACTCAGATTTCTGACTCAAGATTTAGAGTTGAAAGACTATATTAGTCACATTATTGTAGAATCTTATATAGCCTAAATTAGATGGTAGCCACAAGTATTACCAAGTCCAAGTCCTGTCTCCACAAAGGACTAATCAAAATTCACATCACATTTCTGAGTGCATTGTGCAAATGTCTCTTGAACTCTGGTAGCTTTGTGCCATCACCACTTCCCTGAAGAGCCTGTTCCATGCCCATTGCAGCTCTGGTGAGGAACTTTTCTTTATGCCCATACTGACCCTATCCAAGCACAGCTCCATGCTTTTCTGTCATATCATTGGAACAGAGATACTTTTTGAATTTCTGTTTATTTTCTGTTCTTTACTGTAAATATTAATTTGTCTAGTAACTTCAGTTAAGTTTTCAAACTTAAGCCCCATAAATTTCAAAGTTGGGGTTTAAGAAGAGCACAAAGAATCTGTACAGCTAGTAATTTATTTTTTCTTTAGAAGAATTCCATTTGTTATAAAACCCGATCCCCTGATGGTTATCAATTCTCAGCCCTGAATAAGGTTAAGATTCCACTGGAAATGCAACAAGCAATTTATCTAATAATTTATGATAACTAGGTTATCTTATTATTTTTTTGTATGTCAGTCTCATTTCAGAAAATAGGTGTCAGTCAAGAAGAAAGAACTTTTTTTTTTTGCTCTTTTTACATGTTCATTGCTTTCACACAAATAATTAACAAACAGAATGAGAAGAAGAAGTGCTTAAATCTTTCCAGTCCTCCTCTCCTTACTGAAATGCTGTACTCTGTGAAACAGTTGCAGGGGCTTGAAGATAAGATTGTCACAACAGGTTATTTGCAAAGTTTCCATTTCATCTGCTTAGCGTATGAAGCATCACGCCTGACTGTAGTCATGAAAAGTAATGATACTGTTTTGCTTTGAAGTAAATTGTCCTGCATAATTGTGGGCTGACAACCATACATTCAGGCTTCCTCATTGTATATGAGTTTATAACTTTTGTTTTCCTTTTCTATTAAACTTTGCTTACATCTAAACTATGTTCTAATGACAAAAAATAGTAAAAGATTGTTCACTTGTTTGACCAAAGGTGTAATAAATTATCTGTTCTTGAAGAAAAAATCTTGAGCAGAAAGCTTGGACCAGATGGTATCCTGAGGTCTATTCCAACATTTGCCATTCTGCAATTCAGTCAGCTCACTGTAAATAAGAAAACTGACTAAACTTGAATCTTGAAAATATAATAACAGAGAATTATTGTGAAGTCAAGTACAGCTATACTTTTCATGAAATTTCTGTTCTTGAAATATATCTTATCTGGCTAGACTATACCTGTCTGACACACTGTTCATCATCAAAATGGAGCATTTTTTTAACAACCATTTCTCTAGTTTCCCATTTCAGATGCAGAGCAGACCAATTTGTTATATAAACTTTAGATATACATTATAAGTTCTGACAGTTTAGAAAGATAATTAGTTATACTTCTATTTTTACAGCTGTACAACTCTGCAGAGTAGTGATTTTTTTTTAATTAATCATGGCTTTTATTGTTTTTTTCTATATTTTTACTATAAGTTTTTCTTTCAGTTCTAAAAGGAATTGCGCTTTAAAAATGGCACTAATATTGTTTATATATTGCAGAGAAAGTCTCTTTGTGAAAAATGAATTAATTCTTGATAGAATTTTTTTTTAGTACTTTGGGTTTTCAGATAAAAATTAAAGCCTTAATTGATGAAAGTGCTGGAGATCAACAAAGAATAATTCTTCCTTTCTTTATTGCTTTTTATAGAAAATTATTGTATGAACTGCCCTAAGAAACTGGATCGTATAAATCTGGGATTATGTTGATTAATAGATTGATGCAGATGGGTAAGGATAGGGATGGACAATGAGAAGAAAATCCTTACTACAACCAGCAGGTAAAAGGAGGAGTTAATTGCTGAAGATAATTTTTGGGCAGTGAAAAAGATCTAAATGTATTGTTTCATAACAAAATTTCTCAAGGCTTTTTTTACTGTTTCTTCTTTAAATGCTTCAAATAAATTGTAGTAATATGGCCACCACTGTACTGTTAATGTTCGTTTAATATTCACATTAAATTAAAAAAATAATAGTACTGACATTATTATACAGAAGAACAAATAATAAGAAATATTAAACACATTCGGACAAAATAATTCAGTGATTTTTTCCTTTTGAATTTCTATAAAAGTTTAATACACAATTATATTTGTATTTAGATGCAAAAGTGTACCAACCTTTCATTGATAAGCAACATGGAGTGTTGCATTAAGGTAAACCCTAACATCACAATATTCACAGAGTAGTATGCAGTAGTCAGCAGTCTAGTTCTTCAGAACACTGGCTAAACCATTCGTAAGATTTGAAAGATCTGAAGTTTTGAAATTTTTGGGAGTTGTAAAATTGTAAATCAGATATACTCAAAAGTATTATTTCATTTAGATTTCAATTTTTCTAAGTAGAAAAAAATCAGAAGTAATGAATTTCCAAATGAAAGATTGGTTCTAAATGAAAGACAACATTTATAGGGAATATGTCGCAAAAGAAGAAAAAAGCTTTTTAGATAAGCTGGGAGATCTGTTAAAAACTGTTATGAATAAAGCAGTATCAATTAATGAGAATTTCCTAAAGAAGCTGATATTATGTTTTTTTCTTTTTGTTTTTTTTTTTTTTTAAGAATGATTTTTATTTCATTTACATCTCATTTGAAATTTAAATAAATATTTTAGTAAATTTTAAGAAGTGGCACACTGTTTGAAGTAATAATTATGTAAAAGAAAAACATTATTAAAATCTAATTATTTAATTACAATGCTCAGCAGATAATAATAAAAAGATTTTGAAAATCCTTTTGATTCTCTCCAGAAGGAAGGTTCTGAGTAATTATAAACTGGACAAGCAAATATCTCCCAGATGTTCAGGCTACTACCAAATAAGGTAGATACCAAATGTATCACTCAAATTTGGAATGAATTTGCTATGCTATGCAACTAAAAAATAGCTATATTACATTTAGTGCATTTCTTATTTAGCTTACAAGATAAGACTAATTACTCTGTGCAAAAGGTGAAAACACTGAGGAAAAAAGAACCAGGAAATAGACACCAAGGAACAGTGTACAACATCCACAACTTTCAGGAAAATTTATTTGTACAGATACATTGTTACGGCTAGCTGTGCATTCCATGTGAAAGACTAAACAGTGATATAAAATGTCAGTAATTACTTTTGTGACCTCACAGACTCTTCATAATAATTTTTCTAATGAGAAACATGAATATACAGTTAGTTACAAAGAATGCTCCCTATATCAGCAAATTGTAACTCCTGAAAGACAATTCTGTATTAGGACTTCAGTAGCAGGTCTGAAATCTAAAAAATAGAATTGTCTGACTCAGTGTTTGTAGGTTACTCTGAAATTAATGCCTCCTATTTATTTTCATGGAAACTACAACACCTACAGAGAGCGCACTAGAACTATTTGGTAGGACAAATTCTCAGCTACAAAACAGTATTTTTCCACATAGTCACTACAATTCACCATACTTTTTTCACCAGCAATGAATAATAGCTTGTCAAAATCCACACCAGAAGAGATGACCCACTGTTTACAACTGCTATGACTGCATCATTGCTAGGATAATATAGGCTACACAACCGTCTTTCACCAGCCCAAACAGATGGAAATCAGACAATGCCAAACCCAGGTAATAGAGTGGGTATGATATAACAGTCCAGCCAAGGCTGGAAATGTGGTTCAGTCTTCAAACTGATATGGGGCCTGAGGTTATCATGTTGGAAGTGAAAGTCTTCTCTGGCTGGACTCTGGAATTTTGAACATTCATCTGAGTCAGTGTTGTGATGCAGCAGTCAGAGTTGATGGTTAATCTGGATTCCGGGAAGTCTAGCAGAATCATAGAATCATAGAATCAGAATTGTAGAATCATAGAATCAGAATCGTAGAATCAGTGAGTCACTGAATCATTGAATGACCTGGATTGAAAGGAACCTCAAAGATCATATATTTTCAACCCCTCTACTGTGGGCAGGATCAGCAAACATTAGACTAGGCTGCCCATACCCACATCCAGCCTTACATTGAATGATTCTAGGGATGGGGAATCCACAACCTCCAAAACTTCCTCAAAACATCTAACCTAAATCTTTTGTTTTAGTTTAAAAACATTCCCCCTTGATCTATCACTATCAGCCCATGTAAACAGTCATTCCCCCTCCTCTTTATACACTCCCTTCAAGTACTGGAAGGCCACAATGAGGTCTCCCCAGAGCCCTCTCTTTTCCAAGCAAAACAAGCCCTGTTTTCTCAACATTTCTTCACAGGAGAGATGCTCCAGCCCTCTGATCATCTTAGTAGCTGTCCTCTGGACCTGTTCCAAGAGCTCTGCATCTTTCTTGTGCTGGGGCCCTCAGGCAGTACTCCAGATGAGGTCTCTCAAGAGCTGAGTAGAAGGGGACAATTCCCTCCCTCTCCTCTCCCTGCTGGCCACCCCTCTTTTAAAGCAGTCTGGGATATAGCTGGCATTCCAGGCTGCAAGCATGTGCTGCTGGCTAATGTCCAGCTTATTGTCCACCAGGACTCCCAAGTCCTTCTCTGCAGGAATTCTCTCCAGGAGTTCTTCCTCTAGTCTGTGTAAATATTTTCTTATCCCTTAAGACAGTACACATCACTTTACCTAGTAAGGGCTACATCTTGAACTCTTTTTAAGATGTAGAATTGATGTGTTTCTACTACCTTGACTGCCACCTTGACTTTGGCTCATAGTACTGATATATCTCATCGCAAGTAATTATGTGATCCAGGAAACTTTCCCCTTCATCACTTAAGTTCAATATTTGTGGAAGGAAACCAACAAACTTCACAACTACTCCACAAGTCATAATATGAAGACACTTTATTCCAAACACCAACAGTGTATGTATACAGCTCCTGTGATAAACAACTTCGTATTGGGCCAGGTCAGCCAAGCGGCTACTTCTGATTTGTTGCTTTGCTCTTCTTTGTTCCTTCTCATTGATCCTACTCCTCTTCACTTATCTCCGGACTCCACAGTCCCATCTGCTGTCTTGACGAATGTCTCCTGACCTTCATTCAACCTCAATGGTCACATCTTCTATCACAGTCCTACATAGTATTCTAATTCTCCTTAATATGTCCCAATAAACTTGTATATGTTGTTCATTTTGTCTCTGTGTGAGCATTCCTTGCAACAGCTGATGCAAATTTTGAGATACTTGAATGTTGTCACCATCATTTCTAATGCACCGAAACCAATATTTAGATCCATACACTGTTCCTTGTTCATAATCTGTGATTTGTGCAGTTGAGTTGATCAATAAACTCATACTTTCATAGTATGATAACTGTGCATGACCAACCAATGTCTTTTTTTCTTAGTCATTTTTGTCACCACTGCTGAAATGCACCACCTACCACCTCATTCTGCTGACATCCACTGGCTAGTCTCCGTAAATGTTCAGCAAGCATTGATGAATGTCAGTAAGTGCCATTCTTTTCTACATGGTTTTACACACTTCTGCTTCATATGCACTTCCATGCCAGATGCCAATTTGTCAGACTGCCCCTCTGCTCTAGTCTGTTGCACAGCAATAAAATGAAATGAAATACTGGTGAGAAGGTTCAACCTGTATTGCCATCACTGTCATGGGCAAATATAATAAAATAGGAGGCATTACTTCTGGAGTAATACTCATACAAACATGACATATAGCAAATGTATTTAAGAGCTTTATTGAGGTGCATATGTAGATTTCAAGTTTTGCAGATAGTTAGAACTAAAACAACCAAGACTGAAGTGCAATTTTTATAAGAACAATCTGCCAGCATTTTGGGTGAAGTTCTGTGAATCATAAACTTAATTTTTGAGTACTAACATTGTTAAACCATAAGTAGTAAAAAGTTTTTTTTTTCAGATAAAGAATACATCATGAATGATAAATTACTATAATGACGTAAAATCTTATCTTTTTATTAAAACAAGGTACTTTTGTTTGATATTCCTTTTGAAAAATAATGAATTTATTCTCTTTAAAGTTTCTTGCTTCAGTTTGAAACATTATAGTTTACTTCTAATCATCACTTTAGCTGCACGCTTTTCCATTCACTTTTGCTATGTTAGATATTACTAGTAAAAAAAAAAGAAAAAGAAAATAAAGAAAAAATCTTAAAAAATATATATCTAAAAGCAAAGCTTCAACTTCGGAGAATTAGATAATATTTTAAAAGTCATTCTTCATTGAAAATATTTAAATACACATTTTGAAATATTGGTGCTCTGTCACAACAAACCCCAAGCCCCATGAAGCTTCTGAAGTGAGGAATAAAACTCACTTAATACCAGTCAGTTTTCTTAAACAGCTTTCCATCTAAAATGTGAGAAATGTGTCTTTTGACATTTTACACATTTATTTTTTTTTTTAATTTGTGAAGATTTGTCATATTACTTCCTTCATTTTCATTTATCTTAATTGTTCTGATCGTTTATGTCGAGATATCTGGGATTCATAACAAGTGGCAGCAAGTCTGTATTATGAAGTCTGACATCTGGTACAAACTTACTGTAAATTTGCAGAGAGAGGAAGCTTTTCACTTGTTTAAAGCTCTGCTCAAAGATTGGAAAAGTCTCGTGAAATATCAATACAAGAAAATCATGAAGGTAAATGAAGACCCATCTTGTATTCACATATTTTTTGATTTGTTGTTCCCAAAAGCAATATCTGAACAGCAAATTTTAAGAGCAGTATTTTTTTAAAAAATGTTTCTGTTCCTATATTTACTGCTTGAGAGCATTTCACTGCTTTTTCACAGATGTACATTCTCTGACAGTTTTCAACATCCACAACTAGTTCAGTAAATTATGAATGATTCTGATTTGTTTTGTGTTTTGTCCTGTGTTGTTTTGTTTTTAATTCTGAAAGCCTTTCTGTAGGTTTCCTATTGTGTGATGAAATTGAATGTGGAGTAGAGGAATTGTCAAATATCAATTACTTGCCCCTGTTAAACATTTACATTAGGATTTCAACATACCTGGCTGTAAAACACCAGAAAAGTAAAGATTTTCAGGGTCCAAAGCTAAACTTCCTGAACTCTAAAGTTATATTTGAAATGTTTGATTACTCAATCATATAAAAATATATTTTATTCAAAAGGAGGCTGGATGCAGTGCAATGCTAAAAATTTGGCCCCCAACTTTTAAGAAAGAAATGAACTTTTTTCGTCTAATTAACTGTCAATAATGTATGCAGGAGTTGCAGTAAAAGACATTAAAAAAAGATTGCCCTCTCAGTTAATAGGCTAAAGGGAGTTTGCAACTATTTTTTTCAGTTTTACTGACTTTTTTACATTATGACTACTATGCCTTGATCTCTCATTGGTCTTTTTCAATGAGATATGCTAGAAAACTAGAAAAACACTGAGGCACTGGAGCATGTCCAGAGAAGAGTAATGAAGTTGTTGAGGAGTCTGAAGCACAAGTCTTAGGAGGGAACTGGAATTGTTCTGGAGAAGGCTCATCAGTGGCAAGGTGGGGGGGGGGGGGGGGTAAGTCTCTTTTTCTGAGTAACTACCAGTAAGTCTGAAGGGAATGGTCTCATGTTGCATCAGGAGATGTTGAGGTTGGATGTTAGGAAAAACATTCTCTGAAAGTGTGGTGATATATTGAAACAGGCTGCTCCATGAGATGTTTTGAGTCGTCATTACTGGAGATATTCAAGAAATGTGTAGCTGAGGTATGAAGGAATATGGTTTAGTGGGCAATATTAATGGTAAGTAAGTGGCTGACAATGGTGATCTTAAAATGTTTTCCAGACTTTATTAATTTATTATTTCATGATTCTATGTTGGAAAAAGATGAGCATATATTATGGGAGAAAGAAGAATGAGAATGAAAATGAAAGGAGAAAGGGGAAAGGAAAAAGGAAAAAGGAAATTAAGAGAGGGAGGAGAAAGGAGAAGAAAGTAAAAGGAAAAGAAAAAAGATAAATGCAAAAAAGAAAGAAAGAAAAAAAAAGATATGGTCATTTCTCACCTGTTTCTTTTTGCTAAGACAGCAGTTCTCTTGTTATTGTGTTGCTATAGTTTCTTTTCAAAAGCAAAACACTTCCTTATGTCATTAGTAATCAACTAGAAGTCCACACATGATTACCTGCAAGACTGTCTTCTATAGTAATTTCCATCTCATTTCCTTGTAGGCACAGGAAGAGCACCTACTCTAATGCGCACCAATCTTTACTGACTGTACAGATCACTGAAGTAAGTCTGACAAACAGTTGCAAGGTTTTAGATACCAATTAACAATAGATGATCCAGTAAGATGCGAAATACTAATTTATCAAGGAGATTCAGTTCACTTATATGATCTCCATTCTGGAGAGTACTAGTTGTACGTCATGATTGGATCTCTTATCTTTTGGATTGTTGTCTTGGTTGACATATAATCTTACAATTTTCAAAATCTTTTTAATCAAAGCCATGGGAAAAGTAAAAAACAAACAAGCAAGCAAACAAAAAACAACCCACAGAGGTAATTCTAATATGAAACAAGCAATTAACTAAAAGGGACACTTTTCAGTTAGTTAGTTAGTCTGTTTGGGGGGGGGGGGGATGAAGGGAAGTGAACAATTTTAAGAACAATTTGCAGGAAAAGAAAAAGAAACACTTTTAGCCTTCAGTAAGGACAAGTTGTATAAAACAGAACATAGATAATCTTCTCATGAGAGTTATGATCATTGTGTGTAGTTTCAAAATTAAACTTAAAATCATGCATTTCTACTTTCAGAAGGGATAAATTATAAAAAAAAATTGTCATGAACAAAATAGTATTTGTGTTGCAATTGATGAGAAACATTTATACACCAATAATAATAATAATGATAAAAAGCCAGAAGTCTAACAATGCACTGACAGGTCTGTTGTGAAGACTAAACAATTTCAGTTTTGAAATAATATTTACAATGGCACTGTAAGAAGAGACTGAAATTTTATTAACAAAGCTTCACAATATTTCAATGGTTTTTCTGTTTTTAGTAAACAAGCACTGATTGTGTATCTTCTGGGCTTTTTGTAGTTATTTGTGCACCAATCAGATGAGATTATCCCACCTCAAAGATACATCAAACTCCCTTGCCGTGGGCAGTGTCACCAACCACCAGATCAGGCTGCCCAGAGCTGCATCCAGTCAACACCTATTCAGTTGCTCTTATTAAAAGACAGTAGACCTGACTTCCAATAAATACACCTAGAGTGGAATTAGAACTCATTTCCAAAATCAGGGAAGAAAAGTACCTAACAGAAAAGCTATCAGGTGCTCTGGTGGCAAATGAAATAGGAAAACTTCAAATTACATTATCAATTCTGTGTTAATTAATTCTGTAAATGTAATAATGCCTGATATGTCTACAAGAATGCAAACAGCTATACTCGGCTGTTTTGGACCTTTAGATGAAGGTGAAATACAGAAGTCTGCAGGTGATCACATGCTACAGATTTTAACACAAGCTTAAGTCGCTATAGATTCTTTATCTTGATTTCAACAGAACGTTTTCATATTAGTGCGAACAGACAATAACACAAGCAAAAGTAAATTACTCCTGTGATTTCAGTTGGTGATGGAGCACGTTTGGGATCATTCCATTAGGCTTAAATAGCTGTTTCAAACCCCTCAAAATACTTAAAAGGTAATTCCTTCAAACAAAAGAAGAAAAAAATGTAATGCCTCAAGTCTGTGAACATCTACTACAAAAAAAATTAATTTAAACTAGACATTGTAAAATCATTACATTTTCTTTATGTTTGCATCTAAATACGAGTAAGAAATGCAGTAAGCTTGTCTGATATACACTAAATAATAATAATTTAAAAAAGGGTAGCAGCGAGTTTTGTAGATTTCCTTTTGTTTCTGAATTGGGCAGACAATTATTTCTCAGGCAGTGCCAGGATTTGTGATTTGGTCTAGATGCACCCAGAAGGAGGAATGATCAAGCAAGCATAAACAGAGCATGTTTAACCATGTAAACACGGGATGTAATTCAGAGAAATGAGAGCATTCTGTTATTTTCTACTGGTTAAAATGAGTAATAGGACATAAGCTCCTAAATATTGCCCATGTCAAAGGATTGCTCCTATACCAAGAAAATCAAGGGAGAGGTAAAAGCTATGAATATGCAGCTAGTTTGTTCAAAAAGATGTCAGGCCTATGCATGGTGCATTTGTCCTACATGAGCTTTACAGTACCATCTTTAAGGGAGAACAAGCACTTATAACCCACCATCCTCTTTAACTTCATGATCCATGACAATTTTGCTGTTTTTTTTCCAGTGATTATAGCTGTCCTCTTCACCACCTTTAAACTAATTTTCTGCTTAATTAGCTCCAATCCTCATTGTCTGGCAGACAATTCAAAACCCTTGAGTGAGCGCCTTCTGGTCTGAATACCTGTTAATATTCAATGCTTCTCATTTTAATATCTTACTTTTCACATGTTCACCTAATGTATATAATAATTATTTCAAGGATGAACACTTTTTTGGTTTAACTCTGTAGGGCTATATATTGTTCATATACTGTCTCCTTAGATGGTGAAATAAAAGACCTAGTTCTATGAATCTTGGAGCTCATTCATTTCCCATTTGCTTTGCTGGAGGAATAGGTATCGTTCCTCTGGAATTGAATTAGGTTTTTTTTTTTTTTTTTTTTTTTTTTCAGCCCTTACAGCAGCATTTGTTTGTTTGTTTCTCTGCGATAATATTGTATAGGATCACAGTCTCAAAGATTTCCCAACATCCTTAGAGTGACAGAAGACAAAAAAAGGCATGAAAAAAAGAACGTAAGCTATCAATATGAAGACATCTTGTTAAAGGATTGCCCAACAGAGAAAACTGTGATCTTATGACAAATTGTTATTTCCTACTGCCAGAAAAATTGAACATGGAGAACTGTGAGAAGGCCAGAAACTGACAGAAGGTCATCCTTGAGAATATATGTTTCAGGCTTGCTCCGTTCACTCATGTTTCTATCTCCATCCTTTACTCCTGAGAAGAAATTTTGTAGGAACAGGAGTTCCCCCTTAATACCTGCACCAGAAAGTTTTCACCAAGGTGTTTTAGGAATCTCCTTGACCTGTTTATATCAGCAGTGGCTGAACAGTGACACAGAATGGTGAATTCAGGTTAGAAGGGACCTCTGGAGCTTGTCTGGCCCAAGTTCCCTGTTCAAGCAGGGACATCTTGAGCAGTGTTCCTGGGACTAAGCCTGTGAAGTTTCTTAAAGTCTCCACGGATAGAGGATCCGTCACAAACACTGTGAACTGCTTTCTGATGATTAGGCAGAACCTCCTGTTTTCCAGTTTGCCCCCGTTCCCTCTTATTCTGGCACTGAACTGCACTGAGCTCTGGCTTCTTTGCACCCTTCCTTCAGGTATTTATTCACATTAGGAAGACCCACCTGCCTCCATGTGATCCCTCCAGGCTGAACTTTTCCAACTATCTCACTCTCTCCCCATAGGAGCATTGCTCCAAGCCATTGACCATTTTGGGAACCCTAAACAGGGCAGTACTCCTAGATCTCTTTCTGTGTCCAGAACTGGGCATAGTTCTCCAGGTGTAGCTTCACCAATGCTTAGTGAGGGGAATGCGAACCTCCCTTTTCCTGATGGTAATACTTGGCATAATTCAGTCCAGGATAGCACTAGCCTTCTTTGCAGCAATTGCAGAACATGCTGGCTGATGTTTTACTTATTGTCTACCAGGACTCCTTTATCTCTTTCTGCAGTGTTCCTTTCCCCCTGATGGCACTCCTCTGTATGTCCTGGTGCCTGAGGTTCTTTCTTTTCCCTGGTGTATGACTCTGTATTTCCTCTTTTTGACCTTCATGAGATTTTTGTCAGCCCATATCTCCAGCTTCTTAATCTCCATCTGGATAATCACATGGCATTCTGATGAGTCAACCACCCAGTTAATGATAGAAGACTGTTTTTTGGGAAGCATACACCTCAAATATCAGGACAGAAGTACAGGTGTTTTGTAGTAATGTGTGTATCAAGACTGTACTAATATCTATGGTTAGAATTTCCTATATAGAAGTCCCTGTGATTATTCCTTCTGTGAACATTAAAGTATCCTGAATGAGTTAATGTGGATAAAGTTGAAATCACTCTAACACATGCAAAAAATTGAATGAAAAAATAATTTGTATTTAAAGAAACTCATATTACTAACTGTAATTGAGAATGATGACTTACAGTTGCATGTGTCAATCTAAAGTGAAATTGATTTTTAAATATCTACAAAAAGTACATATATACTCTGTCTCATTGAAATTGCAATTTGCTTATCTTTTGTGTCCTCGGTATACACTATGATAAAAGGATAACATGACAGAATACATCAGTTGCTACATTTAACTAAAGAATTGGAATTATCCTCAATTTACACAAACATTTTTTGCTTAATCAGTTTCTCATCTTTTGTTCTCTAATCACACCATTGTCTTGTCAAATTATATTAGATAATTAAAAAAAAATCACTAAAGTTTCCTCTTTTTCTGCTTTTTGTCTAGCACAAAACTTAATAGTCATCAACTATCATCAAATCCACACATATGTCATAACACTCATTTTTGGTTTTGTATTTGTATCTTTATTTATATTTCTCATCCCTTTCTGCTTGACTCAGCAGCACATGTGCTCCTAGCCATCTCACCATCAGTGTTTAGCGTAAGGCCTTCTGTTTTCAGACACTCTCCCATTTATTAGCTTCAATTTCAATTATATTGTATTATATTGTGTTATCTTGCATTCTGATATCTTATTTAATAAATTAGCTTTCCTCCTCAGAACATTGATACTGTTTGGTTTTTAGGCCCACCTCCCTGCCCTTTCCCTTTTTCCCCTTCCCCTTTCCCAGGTCATGGGTCCAGTGGTCCCCTCACCCCATTCATCATGGAAAGAGGCCAAACTGACACATAAACTGACGACATGTCATAGCACTCGTTCTCATTTTTGTAATTACATTTCACTTAGCAGTAAGCTGAGTTTAGCCACCAAAATTCTGTTATAATATTTTACATAGAGTAGTATAATAACTTGAGGTGGAAGGGACTTTTCAATGTCATCTAGTCCATCTCCCCAGTAATTACTTGGAACATCAGATGCTCAGAGCCTGTCCTGTCTGACCTTGAAGGTACCAAAGAGTGGGACATCAAGCACCAATCCAGGAAACCTGTTACAGTGTATCACTATCCTTCTCATAAGAAATCTCTTCCTTATAACCAGCCCAAATCTCCTCTTTTTTAGTTTGAATCCGTCTTCACTTGTCCTCCCACAACAGACCCTGCTGAAGAATTTGTTCCCTTCTTTCTTATATCTCCCTTTACATACTGAAAGGACACTTTCAAGTCTCCCTGGAACCTTGACTTCTCCAGGCCGAACAGCTCCAGCTCTTTCAGCTTTTCCTCATAGGGGAGGCAATCTATCCCTTTGATCATTTTTACAGCCCTCCAAAGGTTAAACTCTAACAGGTCCATGTCTCTCCTATACTGATTCCAAACATGGACGTAATTCTCAAGGTGAGGTCTCGTCAGCACAGAGGGGTGGGATCTCCTCGATCTGCTGTGTAGTTCTCTAGGTTATCCCTTCTACTATTCTTAAAAGTAACACTACATATATACTATATATACTACTATACTGCTTTTATTCCAGTCACGAGGTACTTCACCTGGTAGCCATGACTTTACAAATATCACTGGGGCTGCCTTGGTGAGTACATCAACCAATTCCTTCAAGACTCTCGGATGCATCTTGTCAGGACCCATAGACTTACAGACCCATAGATTCCTCAGGTTCCTCTGCCAGTTGCAAACCTGAACTTCACTTACATAAGGAGGGATATTTCTCCCCCAGTTTTAATTTTCTGAGTCATCTGCTTGAGGGATGTGTGAAGAATTGTTACATATCTGCTTCCTGTCACTACGTAGTGAAGAAACAGCAGAATTTAAGGCTATTTTCATGTTTAATATCACTCACATATACTCAGAACTTTCTGAGAAAACAAGTTCTCTGCACTTCCCCTTGTTGAAATTGATGAGAATTTTGCCAGGCCATCTTTCTAGTCCTTTAATGTCCACCTGAATAGCCATATAGCAACTCTGGAGAGTCACCCACTCCCTCCGATGTTTGTTTGTTTGTTTGTTTGTTTGTTTGTTTGTTTGTTTGTTTTAAAACTTACTGGGTATGCACTCTACTCAACATTCCAAATAGTTTATGAAGCTGATAAACAAGACCTGACCAAGTATTGGTCCCCTAGGTTACCTCACTAATCACTGGACTTCAACCAGACTTTTCAGAACTGATTAGTGCCTGCTGGACCCAGCAATACAGATGCCTTTTGATTCGTGTCACTGTCGGCTCATCTAGCCCATACTCTACAGCTTCTGTTTGAGAATTGTATGGAGGACAGAATGAAAGACCATATTCAAGTCTACAAAGACCATCTCCACTGTCTCTTTATCATTCATCAGGCTGGTCATTTGATACAGAGTAGCATGCAAGATTGGTCAAGCGTGGCTTCCCCTTTGTGAATCCACGCTGACTATCCCTGATGACATTTTTTCTTTGTGTGTCTGGAAAAGGATTTCAGGACTGGCTGTTCAATCACCTTTGCAGATAACACTGACTGTCCTCTTTTTCATCAGATCCTTTTTGTCCATCTTGAAGGTACAGTTTTTTTTCCTCCAATCCTCAAACACTTCTCCCAGTTGCCATAACTAAACAAAAATTATGAAGAGCAGACTCTCAATCTCTCTGCCAGCTCCCTCAACACATGGTGTATCCATTCTGGGCCCATGGACTTCTGAATGTCCTTTTTGCTCAAGTATTCGCTGACCAGACAATCTTTCACCACAGGTAACTTTCTTGTTCCAGCCTTTCAGTTTGGTCTCTGGGATGTGGGATTCTGAAAGGTAAGTCTTGCTAGCAGAATGCAAGGTAAAGGAGACTTCTAGCACCTCAGCCTTTTCACTGGCCTGGGAAACTAGGTCTCCTGTGTCCTTCAGAAAAGGTCTCACATTCTCACTGGTCTTACTTCTGTCAATGAGGTATTTGTAGAAGGCCTTTTCTTTTTCCCTTGATATCTTTGACCAGACTCAGTTCTATGTGGGCTTTGAATTTCTTAATTCGGTCCCTGGCTGCATGGAAAATGTCTCTGTGTTTCAGGACACCTGTCCTTCCTTCCGCAATTTCAGGGGCACTGCATGTAAATACTAACCAAGTTTCTGGTAAGTTCTGGTACCAAGCAGATTAGTTTCTCAAATTATTTTAATATGTTTTTTAGGAATAGTCAGGTACCATTACCAGCAGGCTGTTTTTGTGAATCAGAAGTTTCAGAATTAAAATAAATATAACTGTAGGGATTCTGATCAACCATGGTCCAAGGACCAACCAAGAAAGTAGTACAGACAAAGCCTAAACAGCTAGAATTCTGCTTGTATATTGGTGTGACCTGGAGCAAAACATCTAATTATCCAAATTATTTCTGTACTACTCTTAAAAATAATAATAATCTAACAATAATTTTGATGAAATATCAACATTCTTAATTTAAGATCCCTAATTATCATAGGAACCCTGGCCAAATCAGCATTTGGAGAAACAGATTTCAGGATATATTTTTTTCATCCTTTATTGTGCTTTTTTTCATTTGGCAGATTGAATTAGAACTTGTTTTGGATTTCTAATGATGCATACACTTTGAATGCTTTCTAAGAGACAGTTTACAAATATATTTATGTTTATTTGCAGTTTAATGAAAACAAACCATCATCTCTGGATCAGTATGTTCTTTAGCAATTAAAAAAATAAACTTGAAAATAACAAAATTATACATCCCTTCAAGCAATTATATATTCTGAAAAGAAGTATAAGTTTTTGAGAAAATTTCCCATTATTAATATCAACAACAATCTTATTTTTATTATAGATCAGCAAGCTGATAAAGAGTGCTTATGCTTTAAAGCTAGAGATTTGATGAAAAATGCGGGAAATGTGGATTAGAGAACTCTTTAATAACCATGAAGGATTTTGTACATAAGCTGCTGGAACACCTCTAAAGATATCAAGTAGCCCACACGTTTCACTAGAAACACAAATTTTTTCTTTTTTCTTTATTTATTTTTAATTTATTAGGTATAAATATATATTATTTTTCATATTTTATAATTAAATTTTCCCTGTAGAAACCAGGGCACTGACTCAGGACAAAAAAAACGACAAAAAACAACAATTCTAAAACCATGTGTTCTACCTACCAAGGGATTATTCCCATGGAGAAAATTTTAAACATAAAGAGATACAATCTGCTGCTGCACTCATGTGGCAGCTCTGACAACAAGGATAACCAGAAGAGCAGGGAAACATACTAATCTAAATCCAAATAGATTTGTTTAGATAATAGTTTCTAATAGTCCAGTGACTGATACCCACAGGACAAGTGACAATGAAGCAGGTCCTCAGAGCTGTTCTTCTGCCCCATCCCACCTCCCCTATTTCTCTGCACCTTTCATCACTAAGCCACTAAACAGCCTTAATTTTAATTGAACAATCAAAGGCAAATGGATTTACATTTTATTGTGCTATGCAATGTTGTTATTGCTATATGTAACATTGTTACATTGTTATATTATGTTATTAACAAAGTCTGATGATGAGTAATATTGAAAATCCTTGAATACCTCAAAATGAATTACTGAAAGATTTATGAACTTACCGTTAATATAATTTGATCACGAGGTGAATTTTCATGATCCATATTTCCCTCTTCTTTCAGTATCTGCTAATACTGTTGTGTCATAAAATAATTATACAGGTAGATTCATCATTGTAAGTCTGAGTTTGCTAATTCTTCCCGGGAAAAAGAATTCCAAATAATAATTGAACTCTGGGAAAAAAGCAATGTATTAATATTTTAACTACAGCTCTTTATTCTCCTTTTTTTTTTTTTTTTTTCTTTTCAGTATGATTATTATTTTCTTGCTGTAGTTGCTTCAATTAGATCTTAAATAATATTTATTTCTTATTATTTGTAATACAGTAAAAATACTGAATGCATTACACAAGTGACGAACAGTTTTCCATTGCAGTGATATTGTTCTCTTTCTATTTTATGCACTCTTTTGTCACAGTTCAGAGTTCTCACAGAAATAGAGCAGTATGAGCATTTTACTGAACAATTAGCTGAGAGGTACTAGGAGTTACTGTGTATTGGTTTAAACTGTAGCTAAGAAACAATTTTCAAGTGCGTTTCAAAGAAATGTCCAGCAAATAATTTAACATCACAAACATATTTTATTCACCTGGACATATGTCACTGATGTCTTCACTGTGCTGGCTTAAAATACAAACCCAAATTCTGAAATCTTTCTCCATTCGTCTCACCAGCTCTTTAAGAATGTTAATAGATTTTCTCAAGTATTTTCTACATCCGATGTCTTTACCTTGTGATTGAATAAAATTTATGGTGATAGGAAAGCATGTTTTACAGTTTTATAAAATGACCGAGACCCACAGATAATTTATTAAAATTATGAGTTGCTCATAATGTTAAAAATTACTGTTTCCATTCTAATCTACTTTCCTGCTTTGGAACATAGGTTGCTTTCGTTTGCTGGATTACTGAGGTCCAGTCCTCACCCTAGGCAGGCATTTAATGTAAATTCATCCTCATCGGGTCAAAGTAAACAAGATGAACTTTACACTTGCTAGCAGAACAGGAATATTGCTTCTTTGAACAGGTTTGGTTTAAGCCTTCTTGAAAAAGGTACTCTAAAGTGTATAAAATGAGCACCCAAATCTTATATAGCATACTCAGTGTAGTAAAAAAAAAAAGAAAGAAAAAAAAAATAAAGAAGGTTGAAATTTAGCAAGTTCACCCAGTACTGAATAGAAACATTTTGAAGGATTTGTCTTTCCCCCTCAAAATTTGCTGACAATGCATACAGACGAATGATGACTTTATGAGGTACTTGTTAATAGCTGTATACACCTTTTGCAACCCTGTGTCTACAAAATCAATTGCGTTAACATTACACCAGACATCTCAGCAGTTCGTAAGACAAGTCACAGCATTAAATTAAAAGAAAATGCAAAGATGTACCTCTGTGAGGTAGAAATAATCACTCCTTTCCTCTTCTCTTTATTTCTTTTCTTCTTATTCTTTGACTTCTCTGGATTTTCCAGCCTTTTCTTGCCTCATTTTTCAATTTTCTTCTCTTTCCCTATCTCTATTTTCCTTGTCACTCTTTTTCTTTGTCTTTTTTTTTTTGTTTGTTTATTCTTTTTTTCTTTCTTCTCATTTTTTTCCTTGTATTCTTTTTTTCGCCTTATTCTCTTCCCTTTTCCTTTTCTTTTTATCTTTTTCTTGTTCTTATTTTTTCTTTTCTCCTTCTCGATTTCCTAAATTTTCTTAATTTCCTATATCTAATTTTCTACTTCAGGTACTTGAGGTTGCATACACATAAGAAACCCTAAAAGCATTGCATTGCAGAATTGTTTCTAGAAGTTACGAATAACTTAAGTTTCTGCTGATATAAGCAATACAGAAATCACTATAGCAGCACATTATAAAACTCTGGTTTGCTCATATCTTGTGTATAACAATGCCTTAACATGACTTTGGTTCTTTGTTTAGTCCTAGAATACTGTTTTTTCAGAATTGAGGTTTCCCACTACATAGTTTGTTTTTATATAAGTATTACTCTTCAAATTCTGTCATTTTTATTAGATGCTTTTATGGCATGATACAGAGGAGCATGTAAAATCTAATGCCAACCCTCAGAGTAAATATCAGGAATTGTATTCAAAGGGCAGTACAAATAACCTATGGATGACTGCAGACGAAAGCCAGTTCAAGGCATGCCTCTCTCAGTGAAAAATTTCTAGGTGAATCTTCATGAGAAACAATCTAGATAGAATGGAACAAATAACTGGTTTGTGAAGAAATCTGATGCAAGATCAGTCTGAGTCATGCTGTGCCTTTTAAGAGAGAAAATGAGGTAAGGTAGCCATTTCAAAAGTTAATGATGTGTCAGAGGTCACAGGATTTGATGACTAGGTGGTTTTGACATTCAATCATGTGGCTACAGATCTAATAGTAGAAAAGGTACTTTTTATCAAGCAATTTAGTAATTAAAAAAAATTTAAACTGGACAAGTATTATGAGAAATGTACACTTGGGTGTTTTGTTGTAGTTGCTGTTTTTTATTTTGGTTTTGTTTTTAACATAGCTTTATTTGTGAAAATAGCATATTAGCATTTTGAGATGTATGCCACAATCTGGCATTTTATTCTATCAAGTAAATTTAAGAACTTTAAGATCGTTATTTAAAGCAGAAGATAAATCATAACGGGAAATATATTCTACTCATTTTCTAATTTTCATCATGTATAAAATAACACTTTGTGTGTCCTAAAAAGCCTAAAAGACCCTTTAAGCACAGAATTAAACTTCAGAAAATCTTATCAATAATTAATTTTGTTATGCAGTTAGAATTAAATTTTAAATGAATAATTCTTGAAATTATTGAAATTGAAAGTTTTTCAAGCTTTATATGCTCTTGATATGCTTGATATATGATGGTTTTGCTAGCAGTGAACAAAAGCCAGCATGTTACCCTCATAAAAATATGCACTGTGTGTGTGCATTTTATTATGTTGTAAAATGCAACCTCCAAAATATCATCTAGGTCTACTACATGGATTTTTTGAGCATTTAAAATTTCTTGAAATTATTTTCAGTCTATAAAACTACTGGACAGTTGTAACACTGCAGAAATTTAAGTACTTAAATTTTTTAATCTGTTCTGATTACATTTGAAATATCAGTCATACTTTGCAGTGATTTTCTCATCTGAAAACATGTCTGTCAATGACAGTCAAATAAAGCTGTTTTTCAAAACATTTGTATATCCCATAAAGGTCAATGGGATTAACACTTTGGACTGTCATTCCAAAAAATGGCAACTTGAGTAAGTCATATGTATTTCCCATTCATCTCAACTGGAATAAGGTTTCAAGCTGCCTTGTCTCTATGTGCTCTCAGCTTCCTGACAAAATAAGGAGCCAATACTTTTCTTGAGTGCAGTTTCATTTCATTGTCATTGTGACATTTAAAAGGCAAAGACCATTTTAAAAATGGCATTTTAACAAAGGGCAAATCTGACCTCATGTTGTGAAAAATAGTTATTCTGAGTGTAGACTTTTTCTTTTTTTTCTTTTTAACTTTAGTAGAGAACATTTTAAGTATTATTCTCCAACAAAGGACAAAATAAATAAATAAGTAAAGAAAAGGAGTTCCAATACTAGTGATCTAGTGATTTGTTTCGGAAAACTCTATCTTGTATTTAATCTACATACTGAGGAAGAAAAACAAGAGAAAAAGGCAAAAAAAAATGTACAATGTGCATGGATTACAGGGGATATAGTAAGGAAAGAAAGTACACAGAGGGTTTTCTCAGAGGTTCATGTAATCAAATTTGGTAGAGAATCAAGGGATTGCAGTTCTTCAAAGGCATAGAATAAAAGAATGAAGGAATCTAGAACTAACCTGTATAACACACTAACTAGAGGTAAAAACAAAAAGTTCTTAGCAGCGCCAGCTTATTATAAAGTGTAACTACATAGCAAAGTTGAGTGCCTATGTGACTTTATTCATCTTCCATATTTTAATATTATTGTCTTCCTCTAAGCAAAATAAAGTGTTTGTTTATTTAAATAGGAACTCTTATTTTTTTTTCAGTTTATTTATGTGTTAAATTAGACTCAGCATTCTTTTAAACTATTGTACATACTCCCTTTTTCTTCCACTTTAGAATAGCATTGACTGTAAGTTAACATGGTTAAAAATTTACCATTCGCTGATATTTTATTGTCAGCAAAACTTAAAAGATTTCAAATGGCTTGATATCAAACCCATGAACTGTATCTAATATTTCCCTAATAATTGCTTTCATTTTCAGTTTCTTTGCTAATTTTATACCTAAAGGAATGAAGTAAAAAATACAATAAATACAGTAAGTTACATCAGAAAATAAAAGCTTTATTTTTATTTTTAATTTTTAATAGAATGCATATATCAAATGGCAGGTTAATGCCTAACACATGAAAAGGTTGTATTTCTACAAATCTCACAAAGCATGCAGATCTTGGCATGCAAACATGCTGAAGGAGCAGTTACTCTCACTGAGTTTTTACCTAATGATGCTGCCTTTTGAAACATCAACACTGGATTAATCACAAGAGTGTAGGCTGCAGAACAGGTCTGCTGGCTCCTCTCTGGTGAATTCATGTAAAGGATGTTCCTCTCATCCAAGTACATCTGAAGGTGACAAATATTGCAGATACTGAATTTATGTGAATTCTTGCTTCCTGTTTATTAACTCATCAATCTTCTGAGAAATAAAAGGACCAAACAGTGAGGCAAGTGGGTTTTCTTGCCATCAGCTCAACAGTGTCTAAAAGCACTCAGTACTAAATCCTTCCAGAATATTTTAACCCTTCTTTAGTAGTCTATTTATGGCTGACAGGTTGATCAAACCCAAAACTAATTAGAAAGAATCAAGTTTTAATTACTGGACTGATGATTTTCATTCTTACTGAAATTTCTTCTTTCACTGCCTAAGATATTTTGGTTTTGTTTCTGTTTTGTTTTGTTTTTTTTTTTTTTGTTTGTTTAATTTGGTGAATAGACCTCTCTCTGTAGAAAAATATGAGTAGAGCAGATAAGCATAAAATATGCAGATACACTAAGGATGAACAGATCTTTTGCGCCATTTAAGTTTATATTTTGCTCTTTTATTTACACACATTTTCATATATGACTGTGCTTGCGTGTTTGTGTGTGAATTTGCTCTGCTTCACAAATGAGTAAATGAAAAAAAAATATATATATATACATATATATATAAAACATTCTGATTCTGATTCATTTCTAAAAATGTTATAAAATAAGCAGATATCTTGAAAAGGGAATTGCATAATTTTCCCCCTTTATTTACATTATCCCCATCTACAAGAATGGTTGTAAGGCAGACCTGGGGAACTGCAGGCCTGTTAGCCTGACCTTGGCGCAGAGAAGGTTAGTTATGGAGCAGATTGTATTGAGGGAGATCACGTGGCATATGTGGGACAACCGGGGGATCAGGTCTAGGCAGCACGGGTTCATGAATAGCAGGTCCTGCTTGATCGACCTAATCTCTTTCTATGATCTAGTGACCCATGTGGTGGATGAGGGAAAGGCTGTTGATGTAGTCTACCTGGACTTCAGCAAAGCCTTTGAGACTG
Source organism: Oreortyx pictus (assembly GCA_036925125.1). NCBI lineage: Eukaryota > Metazoa > Chordata > Aves > Galliformes > Odontophoridae > Oreortyx > Oreortyx pictus. Next base: position 10,495,540 of record JAUPFR010000004.1, read on the forward strand.
TCTCCTACAGTATTCTCCTGCAGAAGCTAGCAGCTCGTGGCTTGGACAGGTACACTCTTGGCTGGGTAAGGAGCTGGCTGGAGGACCGGGCCCAGAGAGTGGTGGTGCATGGAGTTCAATCCAGCTGGTGACTGATCATGAGTGGTGTTCCCAAGGGATCAGTGCTGGGGCCTGTCCTCCTCAGTGTCTTTATTGATGACCTGGATGAGGGCATTTAGTGCACCCTCAGGAAGTTTGCAGATGACACCAAGTTGGCTGGAAGTGTGAATCTGCCTGGGGGTAGCAATGTCCTTCAGAGGGATCTGAACAGGCTGGATAGCTGGGCTGAAGTCAGTGGGATGAGGTTCAACAATACCAAATGCCAGGTCCTGCACTTTGGCTACAACAACCTCAGGCAACACTACAAGCCTGGGGCAGAATGGCTGGGAGACTGTGTAGAGGAAATGGACCTGGGGGTATTTGTTGATGCAATGTGCCCAGGTGACCAAGAAGGACAGAGGTATTCTCACTTCCATCAGAAACAGCATTGCTAGCAAGAACACAGAAGTAATTGTCCCCCTGTGCTCAGCACTGGTGAGGCCTTATCTCGAGTACTGTGTCCAGTTTTGGGCCCGTCACTGCAAGAAAGACACTGAGGCCCTGGAGCATGTTCAAAGAAGGGCAACAAAGCTGGTGAAGGAGCACAGGCCTTATGAGGAGTGGCTGAGGGAGCTGATTCTGGAGAAGAGGAGGCTCAGGAGAGACCTTATTGCTCCCTATAGCTACCTTAATGGAGGTTGTAGTGAGCTGGGGGTTAGCCTCTTCTCTCGTGTGGCTAGTGACAGGACTGCAGGGAATGGCTTCAAGCTGTGCCAGGGAAGATTCAGGCTGGATGTTAGGAAACACTACTACTCTGAAAGAGTGGTCAGGCACTGGAATGGGCTGCCCAGGTAGGCTGTGGAGTCACTGACCCTGGTGTGTTCAGGAAATGTTCAGATGTTGTACTGAAGGACATGGTTTAGTGAGAGCTACTGGTGATGATTAGATGGGATTAGATGATCTTACAGGTCTTTTTCAAAGTTGGTGATTCTGTGATTCTGTGATTTTCTGATCAAATCAATCCATATTTAATTTCTAACTTGTAGGAAAAAAAAAAAAAGCATTCAAAGTTAATTTTTAAAATTTTTAAAACAGAGGAGAGCTCAACAAGTTTGATTCTCCACATCTGTGTTTTAGCCTGAATAATTGATAAATGAACATGTATTAATATGATTTTTTGCAGGTTGTACACCAAACTGACAAAAAAATTTTGAATTATACAACTTCTTTCAATTTAACAACGTAAGCATTGTGGGAAGATTTTAACACATATTTGAAGAGTAAGTTTGGAAAGTGATGTCTATCTGAAAAAGAAAAAAGAGTAATGTCTAGTATACGCTTTTTTTATGCCTCCATGGTTTCCTGGGGGATGACTAATACTTATGAGGTTTCAAGTTAACACTGTACTCAACATAGATATTTTAAATTGAGAGTATTTTTTGTGTCAGCAACTATTAAATATAAAATTTGTCTGATAAATATGGTTATTACCATAAACATCCTTACTGTCCCTTGAAAAGAGCAGTGACTGCGTATGTCTCTTCATGACCTTTTATTCATTTTGAAAAATGTTCCTCTCTTTCCCTGATGTTCCAAACCCCAGTTTTTAAGGAACTATATCAATAATGTCATATTTTAAGTACCACATTCAAGTTTGCAGGGTTTTTTTGTTTTGTTTTTCTTTTAAAATTTACATTTACATTTTTCTGTGTCCACTGATTTTACAGTGCTTTTTCTTATTTTTGTTATAACAAATGTACATTACTTTCCCACGTGTAAGCTTTGAACAGGTTATCTATCTATGTATTACAAATTTTTCACTTATTCAAAATGCCTTGCATTATGTTATTCACTAATCTTAATTAGAAACTACTTTACAGATAAATTCAGTGGGTGTGGAAGAACAAAGTATTCAGTTAAAATTTTTTACATTTTTGATTTGTAGGAAATTTTTATTGCAAAAGTTGAGACAGATGCAGTGGTGGTGATCTCAGAAGGCAACATTTTCAAAACTGCAAAATATTATGATAAATAGGGATGGCTATAGGCAGAAGTCAGAAAACAGATATCTGATTGTCTAAGTCTTAATAACTAATATAGCTGTCTCAAAGACAAGATTATCCTCTCCAGTTGTTTACTTAGCTTTACTTTGTGATTCATAGATATATCTATGTGGAGAAATAAATACAGCCAGGCTGAACCATGATCTGAGCAACCTGATCTACATGTAGATGTTCCTGTTCATGGCAGTGGAGTTGGACTACATAACTTTTAAAGGATTCTATGACTCTGTAAATTATTAAAACAGTAACAAGAAGCTGCATACACTGCTATGAGCTTTAAATGTCTAAATGTCTAAATCTATTTTGTTTTTAGATGTATAGAAATTATAAAAACTGAAAAAAATGTACTCAAGGGCACATGACTGTTTAATTTTTAGTGAAACAAGGAATTTGTGAAAAACTCTCTACATCCACTGCACATGCAATTCTGTCATTTAATGTGTAAGATAGATAAAGATTTAACTGTTGCCATTTTGGAAAATTACTACAAATATCAGTATCTGCTTGCAAGCCGTGATTATATTACTATCTCTTATCAACATGACAGGATATATAGGGAATTATATGAAGTGAATCTTCACCTTCATTTCAACCCAACAAGCTAGAAACACTCAAGTAGAATTTCTCCTCAGATGACAAACACCTGCACTTATGTGTTTGTGCACATTTGTGTATGTGATCAAAATAGTTACTGTAGAAGTACTGAAGTTGGTTCTGGGAGAGATGGAGAAAAACAGTAAAAACTCAAATGCGGTATGGAAGGGTAGGGATTCTTAAATTAAAGTTTATTTAACTAGGAAGTAGATGGAAGCCAAAGGTAAATCAGATCAGTGCTCTGAGTCTGTGATACTCTTTCTAGTTCTGACTACTCTAAGCAGAGTAATTTGTTTAGCAAGCCAATGTCCAATTCAACAGGAAGCCCATTCATAGAGTTGCAACGGTGTAAATGTGAGGACTCAGAGAATATATTAGAAGAAAACAACAACAACAACAAAGAGGAGGAATATTCCTTTTTTATTTCCCTACTTGTACTATCAGGTTCTTTCACTTCCTTGGGTCACATTTAAACCTTATTTGATTACCTGTCAGGTTTCAGTTAAGACTCTCCCTTATTTATCACGATACTGTTATTTTTTAGCAAAATGTAGGTAAAAATATAATTTGTCAACACAATGTTAGCTTCACTCTCTTCAATTTTAGTTAATAGTTGTAAATTCTGACAGTTGTAAATCTTTCTCTGTTTGAAAGAGCCCCTTATAAGAACAAAAACAAATGACTCAAAAAAAAAAAAAAGTAATAAGCAGCAATTAACTAAATGTTAGAATTGAACAGATTTTTTGGGGGAGCGTAAGGATATTCCTTAACATACTCAACATAGTCATCAAGTCCTAGCTACACAACATCTGCCACATTACGCAGTAATAATTGAAGAACCTACCCATGTGAGTGATAGAGACCTCATTCTGAAAAGTAAAAACCTACAGAAAACTAAAAAATTTTTATGAATCTTTTATTGTAGCTTAATCCTTTGAGCTTTTTGAAAAGAGCCAGTCCAAAAGTTGCACTGACAGAAATCTACACAACAAAATGGAAGTATAGAGCTGCACTATAAGATTAATATCATGTCAGAGACTCCAAGACACCTACTTCAGTGTTCCTTGCCCACCAACATTAAGCTATTACTGGGATGTACTCCTGACAGGTCATAGTTTAAGATGATTGACTCATCAAAGCTGCAGAAAGGACAATTGATGTAATAGAGAAATGAGACCATTTATTGAGAGTTTTGCTTTTTATTCTTTACTCATTTTTGGAACTAGAGCCTTTGTGAGGATAATAATGACCATTTCTTCAGAACTTAAGCTTTTAACATTTTATCTTTGGATGAGTGTGAATCTATTATTGTATAGAACATTTGATTTCAGCACAGTGCACTTACCTGGATTTACATCCAAGCAAGAGAAAAATAGTGCTGTGCCTTCAGGATAAGTTAAATCTAGACATCCTAAAAATAGCAGTAGAAAAGCTGAAATCAATGAAAAAGTAAGTAGACTTTTATGTAACCAGAGTGAAAAAAATAAACGTATATGCCCTAAAAACTTGAGGTAGGGAACAAAGCTTATCTGTGTTTTTCACAGTTTCAAGTCCTAACACAAGAGACAATGAGAAATAGAAAAAAGATGAAACTTACGGTTTTCCTCTCCAATTATTATTATTTTCAAGGTATCTGTTTTAGACAAAACCAGAAGTAATAATAATAATAATACACCCATATTCTATCCACATCTTTCCTGTCGTCCCCTGTTAAGAACTGGAAAACTACAATAAGGTCTTTCAGGGGCATTGTCTTCTCTAGGCTGGATAACCACAACTTTCATAGCCTTTCTTCTCAGGAGAGGTTCTCCAGCCTCTCGTTCCCTTTATTGACCTTCTCTAAACACGCTATAACAGTTCTGTTTATGTCTCAGACTGGGAACCCCAGAGTTAAGTGAAGTATTACTGATGTGGTCTCACAAGTACGGAGTCATAGGAGCAAAACAACACAGATCCAGACCTATGTAAAAATTCGTATTTACTGCTGTCCTCTTCCTGTCATAAAAGGTATTGCTTTGGGAAGATATATACAGTTAAGTTACCAGTCAGTAAAAATTTCAAATTTCTATACCCAGCAGGGAGATACGAATGGATGTATACGCCTGTTTCAATTTTCTTAATTTCACTTTGATCATCTGGTGATATCATTACTTATTCTAACTTCACAAGAACAAAAGAATCTTGAAGTTCCTTTTCTGCTTTCTTCAACAAGAAAAATAAAAACTCTAATAGAATGTAGAAGACCACAAAGCCTCCCTTTATTTGCATCCTGCACAAAAGAACTAGTTCACCAGCAAACTGAAAGAAAAAAATCCATCATATTCATGAATTCTCCAGCTGACTACTTAAGATAAACTTAAAATGTTGTGACAACTTCAAAATATTAGTGGATAAAAACAGGACTTAATTATTAAAATGCTATACTAGTGCACAGAATCAAAGTATTTATATCCTGAACCCAGACCGTTTCTTACAGTTTGGCAAAGTGTACTAATGTTAAAGTATTCCAACTTCTAGAATGTAAACAATGCCATAAAATTACAGAAAAAAATCTTAGATTTTTTTCAAAATAAAACCAGATATCTGTTATTATTCTGCAAGATCTTAGAAAATACATAAAAAAAAAAGATGGAAATTGGAGCTAGCAGACAAAGGAAACTGCTGAATCGTTTTCTAGATGTCTATTTCTCAGACAGCCTTTTTTCTGACTGTGGTCTTATAGCACAAAGCAAACTGATTTCCTACTACACAGCTGAGGCTGTGAAGATGTGTCTTATTAAATTTTTCATGTGGTTTCCTATCCTCTTGCTCACTCAGTGACTTACCCTAGCTATATGTAACAGGTTACATAATGTTTACAGGTGAAAATCAGTGATGGAACAAAAACCACGTAGCTGTGAACAAATTTACTTTCATTACACTTGTGCAAGCAGTTTTCTATGATGGAAAAATATCAGTAATATCTATTTCTAGGTGTTTCATTTAAGAAAAAGCATATAGTTTCAACACTGAGGAAATGCCCTCATGATTTTTTTAAATTTTTTTAACAAAAGTTTTACAGCTTTGTACACTGGAAATATATGCAAAATACTATGCATACAGCTGTGCTTTATGGCTGATCTCTGTGCAGCTGTTCATTCACTCCCCACCTCTGTGCGACAGAGAATCAGAAATAAAATAGGATTTTCGAGTTAAAAGCTACTTACTAAGGCAGTAAAGAATAACAGAAATGAAGAAATATCTCTCTATATATGCATGTATGTATGTACGTATGTATCTGTACAATGCAACTACTCCTCACCCACTGACCAACACCCAACAATAGAATTATTGGCTGACTAATAATTGGCTGACACCCTGCCAGTATTGCAACACCTCATTACCTGCCAACAAATGCTCAGCCAAACACCCCACCTCCAAGCAATAGCCCACACAAGGCCAGCCCCCACAGCTTTATGGCCTTTCGAATGATGTCATGCAGTATGGAATAAACCTTCACCCAATTCAGGCCACCTGTCATGGCTCTATCCTGCTCCTACTGCCAGGCAGGGAGCAAATGTGAACCAGATCATTATTTCTTCTCCAGTTCACAAATACTACAAGTGACCTTTCTTGTTCAGATATACTTGATGAGACAGAATTTTTTATACTAGTTGTTTGGACACACTTTGTGAGCTTTCTTCTGATCAGATGTAGTAGGTGTAGGTACTCTAAAGTTGAAACTACTCAGAGAAGAAAGACTAAAAAAACCCCAAACTTCTTTTCCTCAGTAGAGGTGATATAGAGATGATCTCTAAGTGCTCATATTATTTACCTCCATCCTGAGAAAGATCTTCTTGTGAAAGGTTTTTAAAACTCAGTGGTTTCCACGGGGCTTTAAAAGGAATACTTTATTTTACCACATAACAATATTTTTACCTTTTCAGTTGTTTAACTAATATTAAGTCAAGAATAAAACAAGAAAGCACTGTAGAGATTTTGGTGATTTTGTGAGAAAAATCAAGTTTGTCAGCAGATGAAGACAACATGGGAGTTTCAGGATGGCCATGCAAAAAAAAAAAAAAAAAAAAAAAAAGAAGGAACAGAAACTAATATCAGCAACAAATGCACAACTGGCTTTTTGTTGGATAAGCCATACTGGATAGATTTGAGGAGTGCACAGTTTTTCATTTTTCAGCAAAGAAGGAAGAACAGCACTTCTCAAAATCTTAATACATAATCTGAGACTGAGTTACCATCCAGGAGCTGGTGATTGTGGATTAGCAACAATCTCTACAGCAAGAAAATTATCATGGCCTGCTCACTACAAAATCTGCAGAACAGTAGCATATTTAATAAGAATGTTTAAAACTACTCAGTTTTCCCTTATGTCTTGAAGGAAACAGATGACTCACTAGCTAAAATTTAAATATGCACTTTTTCACAGAGCTTGGAGAGATATGGACTGCAGTGGCTATTTTGTATTCATTTATCTTACATATCCATATCATCACTCACATTTTCTAGCATATGATGGGCTTGCATATGCTAATGTGTTATCAAAGATCATAATTAAGAAAATTCTCAAAACCATATGAGAGTTTAGAAAGCTGACATTGATTTGGTCCTGCACTGGGTGCATGGGGAAGTTCTACTCCTAGCATTTGTACTAGGGTACAAAAGCACGTTCATTATACACATTTAAAAATGATATTTGTATAATTTCCAAGAAGTATCAGCTTATTTCAGAGAAATACAATGCATATACTAAAACACTGAAAAACTGATTCTGCGTAACATACTAAACAGGTAGAATGGTCTCTTGTGGTCTTTCAGTTTGTGCATATGTGGTACTGATGTAGACAATCATTCTGCTTTCTTGGCATCTATCTTGCTCTTCATCACTTCTTTGGTTGTAGACTTGTTGTTTATCTTGTCTGCAGAATGTTTATACTGAAGGGGCTTGAATTTTCTGATCTCAGACACAAAGGGATCTGCCCCCAACCTCTTCTGGAGCACAAAGGATTTTTTTCTTTGAGCACTAACTATACTGTTTCAGTCTTTGGTATCAAACGCAGTATGTTTACGAAAGAGTTTTCTTATTTTATACTGTGATACAGATTTTCATTTAGCTTATCAATAGATTCTCTCTTAAAGTAATTTCTGGAGTTCAGATCTCACTAATAATTTTAGTAAGTGAAAAATAAAAAACATAACTTGGTAATATTCAACAAAGGAAAGAGAAGACACTTAAGTGCACGGACTTTTTCTCAAGTCGCTAATTTCACTCCAGCTTGTATTGTTCCTCTCTCTCTTCCTCTCACTTTTCCTTTCCTTTTCTCTTACATTTTTTCCCATTTTACTTTCTCTTTCCCTATCCATCTTTCTGTTTGAATAATACTGTTGTTTTGAAATATATATGTGCATATCTGTATAAATATATATATATAAATATTTTGAAGTTTATACACTTTATTAGTTTCAATAATTGAATAAATCAAATGCGAAGAAGGAGAAACACTGTCACTATTTCATTCCTCCCAGCATATCCAGCCACCATGAAGCGCATTCAGGTTTCACGAATGCCCAATTTTGATGCAAGTATAAGCAATATCTTATTTCATCAATATTCTTTTTTGAATCACAGAATCGCAGAATGACCTGGGTTGAAAGGGACCTCAAAGATCATCCAGTTTCAACCTTCCTGCTGTGGGCAGGGTCACCAGCCACTAAACTAGGCTGCCCAGAGCCATATCCAGCCTTGCCTTGAATGCCTTAAGGAATGCAGTGTCTACAATCTTTCCAGGCAACCTGTTCCATTGGGTCACCACCCTGTAAGTGAAATCTGTTGTGACCGGACAAGGGGAAATGGTTTCAAGCTTAAAGTCAGTAGATTTAGGTTAGATATAAGGAAAAAATCCTTTAAAGTGAGGGTGGTGAAGCAGTGGAACAGGTTGCCAAGTGATGTGGTTGATGCCTCATCCCTGAAGACTTTCAAGGTGAGGCTAAATAAGGCCCTGGGCAGTCTATCTAGCTGTGGTGTTCCTGTTCACTGCAGGGGAGTTGGACTACCTGATCTTTAGAGGTCCCTTCTAACTCTAAGGATTCTATGATTCTATAATTAGACTTCACCAAGAATCATAGAATCATAGAATGTCCTGGGTTGAAAAGGACCTCAAAGATCATCTAGTTTCAAACCCCCTGCTATGGGGAGGATCACCAACCACTAAACCAGTCTGCCTAGATCCACATCCAGCCTTGCCTTGAATGCCTTAAGGAATGCAGCATCTACAGTCTCTCTAGGAAACCAGCATTTCACCACCCTCTAAGTGAAAAACTTCCTCAAAACATCTAACCTAAATCTCCCATCTTAGTATAAAACCATTCCCTGTTGTCCTGTCACTATTGACCTGTGTAAATGTTCATTCCCCCTCCAGTTTGTACACTCCCTTCAAGTATTGGAAGGCCACAGTGAAGTCTCCCCAGAGCCTTCTCTTCTCCAAGCTAACCAAGCTAAGTTCCCTCAACATGTCTTCACAGGAGAGGTGCTCACGCCCTCTGATCACTTTAGTGGCCCTCCTCTGTACCCATTCCATGAGCTCTGCATCCTACTTGTGCTGGGGGCCCCAGGCCTGGATGCAGTGCTCCAGATGGGGTCTTATGTCAGCTGAGTAGAGGGGAACAATCACCTCCCTCTCCTCTCCCTGCTGGCCACCCCACTTTTAAAGCAGTCTGGGATATAGTTGGCATTACAGGCTGCAAGCACGCACTGCTGGCTAATGCCCAGCTTCTTGTCTACCAGGACACCCAAGTCCTTCTCCTCAGGGCTGCTCTCCAGGAATTCTTCCTTCAGTCTGTATAAATACCTGGGATTGCCCCAGCCCAAATGAAACACCTTACATGTGGCCTTGTTGAACTTCATTAGATTCACATGGGCCCATTTCTCCAGCCTGTCCAGGTCCCTCTGAATGGATTCCTTTCCCTCCAGTGTATCAACTGCACCACTCAGCTTGGTGTCAACTGCAAACTCGTTGGGGGTGCAATCAATTCCATTGTCTATGACATTGATGAAGATGTTGAAGAGCACCAGTCCCAAGACTGACCTTTGGGGGACATCACTTGTGATCAACCTCCACCCACACATAGAACCACTGATCACAACCTTTTGGTTGCTACCAGGCTACCAGTTCTTAATCCATCAAACAGTCCATCATTCAAATCCATATATCTCAAATTTTGAGGGAAGGATGTGGTGAAGGACCATGTCAAAGGCTTTACAGAAGTCCAGGAAGATGACATACATTGCCCTACCCCAGTCCACCAGTGCCATCACTCCATCATAGAAGGCCATCAGATTTGTCAGGCAGAATCTGCCTTTGATGAAGCCATGCTGGCTGTCTCAGATCCCTTTGTCTCATATGCGCCTTAATGTGGTAACTAGGAGTATCTGCTCCAGGCTCTTTCCAGGCACAGAGGTGAGGCTCAGCAGCCTGTGGTTCCTCAGGTCATCCTTTCTCCATTTTTAAAAATGGGAGTAATGTTTTCCTTGTTACGGTCACTAGGGATTTTACCCAACAGCCAAGATTTTTCAAATATGATGGGAGGGCAGCTCAGCAACCATATCAGCCATCTCAGTCAGAACCCTGGATGCATGTCATCCAGCCTCATGATTCATGAGGAGGTCTTGAACTTGTTCCACTGACACAGTGGGACGGAATCTGCTCCTCACACCCACACCTAAAGGATCAGGGTCCTTGCAGACATGGCCACCAGTCAAGACTAAGACAAAGCACATATTGAGCACCTCAGCTTTTTCCAGGTCTGAGAAAGCCAGTTCCCTACTCTTATTTGTCAGAGGGGGAACACTGTACTTGGTCTGCCTCCTTCTGCCTGTGTGTCTGTAGAACCCCTTCTTGTTATTTTTCACAAACTCTTGTCAAGTTCATCTTCATCTATGCCTTGTCTTTCCTGATTTTATCTCTAAATGTGCAGTCAATGCCCCTGTATTCTTTCCAGGATACATAATTCTGCTTCCATTTCCTGTACATCTCTATTTTCCCTCAGTTTTACCTGTAGGTCCTTGCTCAGTCATGCTGATCACCTGCTTTCTCTGCTCACTTTCACCTGATGGGGTATGAAGAGCTCTTGTGCTTGATAAAGAGTGTCCTTAAAGAGCAGCCAGCTCTGTTTTTTTCCTATGTCCATAAGGACAGTTTCCTAGGGAAAATCCCATTCTGAAATTCCTTGAGCAACTGGAATTTTGCTCTCCTGAAGTTCATGATCCTACTCTTCCTTTTTTTTTTGCAAAGCCTGCATTCCTCCAGAACACAAACTCCACTAGAGCATGATCACTACACCCCAGGCTGCCACCGATCTTAAACTCTCTAATGCTTTCCTCTGTATTGGCAAGCACTGGGTGAGCAACTTTTGGCCAGAGATCACAGAATTATGGGGGATGGAAGGGACCTCTGGAGATCATCTAGTCGAAACACTTCCTAAAGGAGATTCCTTCAAACAGGTTGCATAGGAAAGCATCCAGATGGATTTTTAGTATTTCCATAGAATATTTCACAACCTCTCTGGGCAGTTTATTATGGTGCTCCGTCACTATTCTGAATTCTAGTTTGTACCTGTTGCCCTTTGTCACTTTGTCACCACTAAAAGGAGTCTGGCATCATATTCTTGACACTAACTCTTTAGATGCTTTTAAGTGTTGGTATGATCCCCTATTGGTCTCCTCTTTTCCAGGCTGAACAGTCCTAAGTCTCTCAGTGTTCTCTTATAAGAGACACACTCCAGGCCCCTCATCATTGGTTCTTGGCCACCAGGGCACAATGCTGGCTCATGGCTAACCTGTTGTCCACAAGCACATCCAGATCCTTTTTTGCTGAGCTCCTTTCCAGCAGATCAGCTCCTAAACCTGTACTGATTCATGCAACTATTCCTCCCCAGGTGTAGGACTCTACCCTTGCCTTTGTTGAATCCCACAAGGTTCCTCGCTGCCCAACTCTCCGGACAGTTCAGGAATCACTGAATAGCAGCACAGCCTTCTGGTGCATCAACCAATCCTCACAGCTTTGTATCATCAGCAAACTTGCTGAGGGTATACTATATCCCTTCATTCAGGTTGCTGATAAAGATATTGAACAAGACAGGACCCAGTACCTCGGGGAACAATGCTAGCTATGGGCCTCCAACTAGACGATGTACCTATGATCACAGCAATCTGATGTACATTAGTTTAAAAGTTTACTGAATACAATACAAGATCTAGGCAACTTCATTAATAACTACATCTCATTTTTGTCCCATTAAACTAAATAACAAGTTCTTGAAGTAAATAAAATCTGATGCATGTTAATTTCATTTTCTGAGAATTCCTTTCTTTTAATCTATAAATGATTTCTGTTTTTCAGCCAAGTTTTATGACAGAAAAACACTGAAACCTAACAGATATCCCAGACATCTACAATTCATGACAATTGAAGCACTAGCATTCAGGAACACTACTCTCCATTTTAAATAATGACCAATTTTAATTGTCTAGTATTCTTTTCAATAACATCATCTAATTAAGGCGTTTGTTAAAGTTGTGTAATGTTAAACTAACAGAGAGAGTCTAATAGAATTCTATTGGAATTTTTCCATTAAATTAACATTACGAACTTTTAATGGATGTCTTAATTAGATGCTGTTATTAACAGGATGATGCACAAATAAAAATCAGACCCTATGTGTGCAAAATGCCTCATTAGAATTCACTGTGGGACACAGATAAAAATGCCTCAGTATACCTAATGTACATCAGAAGCTGAATTTCTTTTTTAAGCAAGCACATCCAGGCACAAACAGTACAAAATACTTTTTTTTTCTTTGTGGCTTTCTTTTAAACTGAACTTAGAAGATTGGTTCAAATTTGGCTTTTATTTACATCAGTGTAACCTCATTAAATTTAACAAGGCCATAACGTAGATGAAAAAATTAACTTTCAGCCATTTGAGAAGAGATTTGAAGTGGTAAGGAACATAGCAAGGCATTTTTTGTACATTTCTGCTATTGTCTTCTTTTTGCCCTTCTGTAATTAGGTCCATCAGGCTGGAAAGGGTGGTGATGAATTTATAATAACATTATATTCATGTCTCTGTGGTGCTTCCCCTCTCTCCTCTAATTGCAAGAGCTGCCACATCTATACTGTAAACTCTGTATGCACAACAAGTAATTAATCTAGGCTGATAGTAAAACTAATCCTTCTGAGCAAAGTTTGTGTAAAAGACTTATTCTTTCAGTCACTCCATACTTACAGTGTCGAATTTTAAGGGTATTGGGAAGATTAGGACCAATGTCAGAGAAATCCCTGTGACATATCCAAAGAGCCTGGTGTCTCAGCTCCCACCAAAATAAAGATTTTGGCACTTTTGGAGGAATGTAAACCACAAAGCTCAGAGATGTTCGGCAAAGGATTGTCATTTGAGAGTACACATCTGTAGAGTAGACATTCAAGAGGAGTTTTACACGAATCCAGATTGATGATCTCCAGACATCAGATTTCAGTCTGGTGAGGTGATAATCACACCCTGAGATTTCTGTTTTCTCTTATGTCCTCTAAACTAAAAAGGAAGTTATTCTCTTTAATTGAAGTGTTTCAGAATTCGTGTTGATACAATTTGACTTTAAATAAAACCATTTCTATTTTCATATCTGCAGTCAGAAAACAGCTTTTGAAAGAGAAAAAAAAAATACCAATGGGGAGAGATAGATCTATCCTTTAATGTAACTTTGATTTGTATAATAATGTAATAAGTTTAAACCATGTTTTTATTATAATATACTGCCCTTAAATAAGATGCTACAGGTTTGATCCAGTTAAGTAAGTTTAAAAAGTTGTTTCTCATTTTTATACACATATTCAGCACAAACAAAACTGTTAGTTTCTGTTCTCTGTCACAGTCTCTGCAGTATATAAGCAGTATTGTGGTAAATGTAAGGAAAAAAATCTTTTACAGTGAGGATGATGAAGCTCTGGCACAGTGATGTGGTTGGTGCCCTAGCCCTGGAGACTTTCAAGGCAAGGCTGGATAAGACCCAGGGCAACCTGATCTCACTGTGGTGTTCCTGCTCATTGTAGGGGATTTGGGCAAGATGGCCTTCAGAGGTCCCCTCAAACTCTAAGGAGTATAAGATTCTATGATTTTATGATTTTATGACTTGCTTTATGTCGTGTTTATTACCTTCCCCCAACAAACTTTTTTTTTTTTTCCTTTATGTGTGATAATTTAATTTCAATATAAATGAGTACATTGAAAAGTTATTCCTGTTCTCTAAAATTGCTTTTGTTTCCAAGGCCTGCCACTGAGATCAAGATTGGACATTAGCCAAAAGGATTTTAACTTAATGTTTTCCATTAGTGAATAGGACTGAGTTTTGATCTCTTTCATAATCACTTAAATATGTAAACCAATGATTTCCATCTTTCATGGTTTGGAAAGAAAGATTAGGCAGACTCATTTAACGACTATTATCCTTTCAAGTACATACAGAATTCCAAATCATAAAATTTTCAAGCTGATTATGTTCATTCAATATATGAAATATTTCATTACGTATATATATGCATATATGTATATGTACAAATAAACATTTGAACATTGCAGAGAAATGTAAAACAACTCAGAAAAAAAAAAGAAAGAAAATATCCATTCTATAGTTGAACATTTAATATTTGAGTTCCAGAAAGTATTTTTGATATTTTTGTGATATATTTTGGACATTTTTGAGTAATATAAGAAATGTAACAATTATTACTATTTAAATATTATTACTACTTTCAGTGCTAGTATATCAATATACATTATGTGTTATTGATTATTCTTAATATCAATTGAGCACTGACGATTAATAGTAGTTCAGTATTGAGTATTCTAAACACTATGTGTAAAACATCTACATTACAGAGAAAGTAGCTACTTTAAAAGAGCAGTTTCAAAATTATGTGCATAACTTTTTGAAGGAATTAATTCAAAAACAAACAAATATGCACAAACAACCTTTATGCACAAAGCAGACTCTGGGTTTAATCTTGCCCTCCTTGGATTCAATGGAAAAATTCCCATTGAACTAAATGTTTCAGTACAATGTCTCAAATCTTACCTTGCAATTTTTTTTTTTTCAAAATTAATTTTACCAACAAATTGAAGCAAGTGCTGAAAATGCTTTTGTATGAAAATAATGTTTCCTTATTCAGAGCAAAAATGATTTTCACAGATGTACCATGAATGCCCCCAAAAATGCTTGCTGGTCTCCCAAGGTAATTTAGCACTGTAGTAATATAGCCAATATAAAGCATTTCTGGTTTTATTCAACACATATCTGCCTGGTTTTGCTTAATTCCTCTCCCAGTAGGCTCTGAGGCTTTGACCAAGATGTTCACAAGCTGCATTGTTGCTAATAAATCCTCAGTTTCCAGGGAGTGTTTCCCCTACAAACTGTTCTCCACTGTGAGGAAGGGTTGTTTTTCTGGAACTCCTTATTTCCAATTGCCAAAAAAAAAAAAAAAGGATTTAGCAGGCATAATTAATTGATGATGTTTTTTCCTAAGGTATATATCCTAGGTATAGGACTCCTATTATAGCCACAGCAGGATGTCTTTGTGTTTGTTGTGCTGTTCTATTTTTTATTTATTATTTTTTTTTATTCTATATGGTGTACAGGAAGTCTGTTTCATGGTTAAAAGCAAGCACATCTAATTTGCTAGGAATGAAGAACATTCTTCTGTACAGTTTCCATCTCCTCTAGGCAAGAGCAACAGAAGAAAACTATTTTAGCTCTGTGATTAATAAGACGACATTAATGATGTGAAATACTGATAACAAGAATCATAAAACCATGACACCCAGGAACCCAAACTCTGGAGTTTGGAACCCACAAGAAAGCAAGACAGGGTTTTACCATTTTCTTTCTCTCTCTCTCTGTCCCCATTTTTTCTTTCCTTCCTGCCCTCTTTTCTCCTTTCCCCCTTTTTTTGGGGAGTGGGTGGGGTTTGGGGGGAACGGAACTATTTCTTATAATAGGCAAATAAACTTTGATTATCTAATTGAGAAATTCTAATACTGACAGATAGAGAAATTATCTGAACCTACCAGCAAGGAAATCAAGCTGTGAGATAGGCTGCATCTGACCAAATTCCTGCTCCTCTGTTTCTCCCACATCTGTTGTGTTGTTTGCTTTTTTGTTTGTTTGTTTGTTTGTTTGTTTGTTTTCGAGTTAGGTTTCCATTCTTTGAATTCTGCCAAAAACTCTATTTTAAAGAGCTTCCCAACAAAGGTTCTATGTTGTGATTATTTAATTGAAAAAAGTCTCAGCTGACTGTCTTCTCTTATATTTCTGACATATTTAGCTTTCTGTGGATCTATGGTAATTGTTTTGAAACAAAAGGGACTTCATATTAGTATTATGTTTTGCCCTGGGAAGAAAAACAAAAATCACCTGCAGATATTTTCAGCTGATCAATGATTTTATTAATAATTTTCTGTAACACACTGCAACCTGTTGCTCATTTACAAAAGCAATTGAGAAAAATAAAACAACAATTTCAGAAGGAAAAAGATAGAGGTTAGTCACCATCAGTTTAAGCAGAGAGAATGACCACATAATGAATATGTATAATACTATAGTCTAGAATAACTTCTCATAATGTATGTGTCATTTATTACACAAATGAGGCAAAAAGCAGTGGTTCAAACCACAGTGGATTTTTCCTCTGGGTCTACTTTTAAGACGTTATATTTCACATATTTATGCTCACTCATTCCAGACTCGGAGGGGAACAGAGGGACAGACAAATGTATAGTTTAAATACTCTCAACTATCATGGTGTGAACATTCCAGAAATAGACTTGTTTATCAGACTTAATAAAAATTCTAGCAAGTATCAAATACCCATTAGACTATCTAATCCCTGTATAGTCACTTCTTGGGCCTCATTTAATTTATTTACTCATTATAAGTAAAAGTTAGATTAGCACATAGAAACGCATTTGATTCTTAAACCTTCAGGGTATTTTTTTAACTTTCCTAAAATCAGAAAAAAAACCCAAACATTTTAACTCAAATGTTTATCTGTCACCTAGAGAAGAAGCAAGTAATTACAATTTTATCCAGATATGCTAGAATTCCCAAACCTGTAAATCTTTAATTAATAGCTACACACTTCATTTATAGACAGTAATCTAGAAACAATTTTTTTGGTCCTGATTTATAAATAAGGTTATCAAGACAGATGAATTGTATGGAAGGGAGAGTAAGATTATTCAAATATTAGACTATTTGGACTATTTGATGATTTAATGTAATATGAGGTCTCAAGAGTTCATTTTCTGTAATTTAAATTCCTATAATATCAAAGATGATTAAAAAACCAGCATGCTATTTCAAGATTATATATATATATATATGTATATATACACTTTCCTGAAATAGGGCTTAAATATTCCCCCAAAAAATCCTGGTGCATAAAATCACATAATCAGAGAATCATGTAATCACTGAAGTTGAAAAGATTTCTAAGATCATCTAGTCCAAATGACAATCTATCGAAGCTATGCTCACTATGTCATGTACCTCAGTGCCACAACTATTCATCTCATGAAAATCTCCAGGGACAGGGACTCCATCACCTCCTCAGGCAGCCTGTTTCTATATATCACCACTCTTTCTGAGAAAGGAATTTTTCCCAATACCCAAAACTGAACCTCCACTGGTATAACCTGAGAATATTACTTGTCATCTTATCGCTAATTACCTGGGAAAAGAGGTGGACACCCATCACACCATAATCTCCTTTCTGGTAGCTATAGAGAGCTATAAGGTCTTCCCTGAACCTCCCTCAGGAAAAGCAGCCCCTGTTCCGTCAACAGCTCCAAACACCTCACCAGCTTTGTTGCCATTCTACATTTATGCTCCAGGGCTTCAGTGTCCTTCCTGTAGAGAAGGGCCCAAAATTGAACCCAATACTCAAGGTGAGCCACAAGAGAGCTGAATATAGAGGAATGATTAGCTCCACGCTCCTGCTGGCAGAACTGTTTCTGATGTAAACCAGGATGCTGCTGGCCTTCATGGCCCCCTGGGCGTACTGCTGGCTCATGTTCAGCCAACGACCAAGACTCCCAGGTCCATTTCTCCCTCACAGTCTTCACACCACACTGCCCCAAGGCTGTAGTGTTGCCTGGGGTTGTTGTGACTAAAGTGAAGTATCTGGCACTTAGTCTACTTACATTTCATCCCATTGGTCGCAGCACAGCTATTCAGCTTGTCCAGATCCCTCTGAAGGGCCTCCCTACCCCTACACAGATCAATGCTTCTTCCCAGCTTGGTGTCATCTGCAAACTTACTGAGAGTTACCCTCTATCCCCTCACCAGATCATCAGGATGGGCCTCAGTACTCACCCCTGGGTTACACCACTTATGATCCATCACCAGTGGGATTTAACTCCATTCACCACCACTCTCTAGCCGTGGCCCTAGAACCAGTTTTGCACAAGAGTGTAAAAAAAGTGACCAAACTCTGGGCTGCCAGCTTCTGCAGGAGAATACTGTGGGAGAAAGTGGTAAAGGCTTTGCTGAAGCCTAGGTAGACTGCATCAACAGCCTTTCCCTCATCCACATTTAACAGTTGAATGAGATCAGGTTGGTCAAGCAGGACCTACCTGTTATAAACCCATGCTGGCTGGGCCTGAGGCCCTGGCTGTCCCACACTGTGATCTCCCTCAAAATAGTTTGAGTTATACCTTCCCTAGCATAAAGGTCAGCCTGACAGGCCTGTAGTTTCACAGATCTACCTGCTCCCTCAGCACCCTTGGGTGGATCCCATCTGTCCCTGTAGACTTGTGGCAGTTCAGATGAAGTAATAGGTCTCTAACTGTTTCCACCTGAATTGTGGGGGATATATTTTGCTCCCCATCTCAGACTTACAGGTCAAGGGTTAGAGTACCCTGGGGATAACAGGTCTGATTTTTGAAGACAGATGTAAAGAAGGTATTGAGAACCTCAGCCTTTTCCTCATCCTCAGTGGACACATTCCCTGATACATTCAGTAAGAGCTGGATATTCTCCTTAGACCTCCTCTGACTGTTAATATGCTTGCAAAACAGTTTTCAGTTCCCTGCTACTACAGTGGTCTGGCTGATTTCAAGATAGGCTTTTACCTTTCTAATTTTCTCCCCGGATATCCTAACAACTTCTTTGTACCCTCCCCTAATTGCTGTCCTTTCTTCCACAGGAGTTGGATTCTTCTCTTGCAGCCTCAGTTACAGTTTCCTGTTCATCCATGTCGGTCTTCTTCCTTGCTTGCTCTTCTTAAACACAGGAGGCCAGCCTGCTCTTCTTAGACTTTCTAATGGAGGAACATTTAACCTTCCTGAAATCCCTTACACTTCAGGATTGACTCCTCTCCCAAGAAGTTCACCCTACCAGTGTTCTGAGTAGTTCAAAGTCTGCCCTCCAGAAGACTGAAGTAGCAGTTTTGCTGTCCCCCGTCCTGACTTTACCAAGAATACAGAACTCTACCATTCCCTGGTCACTCTGCCCCGGACAGCTGACAGCTCCTGACTTCTACATCTTCCAATAGTCCTTCTCCATTTGTGAACAGCAGGACTAGTGGGGAATTTTCCCTGGTAGACTCTCTACCAGCTGCATCAGGACATTATTTTCCACACAGTCTAGAAATATTCTAGACTACTTATTCTGCGTTGTATTGCACCTCCAGAATATATATCAGGAAAGTTGGAGTCCCCCATGAGAATAAGGGTTAACAACCATGCAACTTATACCAGCTGCTCTTACAGTGCTTTATCTATCCCTTCATTCTGGTTCTGTGGTTTTTAACAGAATCCACCAGGATGTGAGCCTTGTTTGCCCCCTCTTGATCCTTACCCATAAAGATTCAACCTTATCAAGTTTTTGAGTGTCCTCTAACAACAGCAGAAGACAGGACCTGACTTAAGATAATATCTTCTTGTATTCAGAGAATCTCAGAACTGCGGGGGTTGGCATGGACCACAAGAGACCATCATATCTAACCCCAATACTAAAGCAAATACTCTGCAATTGGTCGCACAGGTAGAAGTCCAGTCAAGTCTCCTGTCACAGTGTTACTGTGATAGGGACACAAGGGAAAAGGAGGGAGAGAGTGAAGGAAAAAAAAACAAACAAAAAAACCCTGCATCATCTGTGGCAATGTGGCTGCTGAACCAGAGCTGTGCACTCCAAGGAGTAGGGAGGAGGAAGAGGGAAGGGTACTAAGATAATGGATGGTCTAAAAAAAAAGAAAAGAAAAGAAAAAATAAAAGAAGCAGTAATTAGAGGAGGAATGGTAATTTACTAAATCTAACAAAATCGAACAAATGGAGAGATAGGTAACCAAGATAACTGATCTTTCATTAGTAAAACTACTGGGGAAGCACACATGATTTATCTCCATGGCAAGCCAAAAGAAAAGTGTGCCAGAGAGTGTCTGGTGTCCAGTCTGGAGCTCCAACCCTCTTCTGTTCCCTGCCAAAGCATTACCTCTTCAACTTTCAACGTGATGTTCTGGTGTGGAATTACAGAATCACAGAATCGTAGGGGTTAGAAGGGACCTCTAGAGATCACTGAGCCCAACCCCCTGCAAAAGCAGGTTCCCTACGCCAGGTAGCACAGGTAGGCTTCCAGGTGGGTCTTGAATATCTCCAGAGAAGGATACTCCACAACCCCCCTGGGCAGCCTGTTCCAGTGCTCCGTCACCCTCACTGTACAGAAGTTCTTTCACGCATTCGTTCAGAACTTCCTATGCTGTAGTTTCTGGCCGTTCCCCCTTGTCCTGTCTTCACACACTGCTGAAAAGAGTCTGGCCTTGCCACTTTTCCCCCCACACCTCAGACATTTATAAACCTGGATCAGATCCCCTCTCAGTCTTCTTTTCTCAAGGCTAAAGAGACCCAGTTCACTTAGCCTTTCTTCATAGGGGAGATCCTCCAGGCCCTTCATCATCTTTGTGACCCTGCGCTGGACTCTTTCCAAGAGATCCCTGTCTTTTTTCTACTGGGGTGCCCAGAACTGGACAAAGTACTCCAGATGAGGCCTCACCAGGGCAGAGAGGAGGGGGAGGATCACCTCCCTTGACCTGCTGGCCATGCTCTTTTTAATGCACCCTAGAATGCCATTGGCCCTCTCGGCCACGAGGGCAGCAGCAAAAAATAAATCACAAAACCACAACATCTCCTTAGAAGGAGACTTTACAACTTCTAGGCAATCTGTTTCAATGCTCCATCACCCTTACTGTAAAGTTATTTTGCATGTTTGCATGGAACTTCCTATGTTCAAGTTTTAGGCTATTACTTGTTGTCCTATCATGATATACCACCAAGAAAATCTGTTTCTCATCCATTTGCCTCCCATTTCCCATTAGATTTTGATAAACATTAATCACATCCTTTCTCAATCTCCTTTTTCCCAGTCTGAATAGGCTCAGCTTACTCAGCCATTGCTCATATAGGAGATGCTCCAGTCCCTTTACTACCTTTGTGTCCCTCCATTGTGTATTATTTCAATCACAATTTTGTCAGGAGTCAATCAGCATATGCAATTATATTTGTACAGTATTTTCTCAATAGATAATTAGACAGATGAGAAACAACATATAAGTCCTTCAACTGTACTTTTCGGATGGATATCTAGGCATAGTAGAAGATTTTCCCAAATGTCCTCCAGAGATCTCTTCCAACATAAAACATAGAATCATGGAGACATTAAGTTTGGAAAGGACCTCTAGGATCATCTAGTCCAGCCATCAACCTGTCACCACTATACCCACCAAACCATGTTACTCATACTTTTGTGCTTCTTAAACACCTCCAGTGATGATTCCACCACACACTTGAGCAGCCTGTTCCAATATACCAACACTCTTTCTGAGAAGAAATTTTTCCTAACACCCAAACTGAAACGCTCTTGGTGCAACTTAAAGCCATTACCTCTTGTCTCATCACTTGTTATCCATAGAAAAAGAGGCTGAGACCTCATTACAACCTCCTTTCAGGTAGCTGTAGAAAGCAGTAGGGTCTCCCGTGAACCTCTTCTTCTCCAGAATAATCAATCCCAGATCCTTCAGCCTCTTCTCATACAACTTGTGTTCCATACCCTTCACTAGCATTGTTGCCCTTTTCTGGACATGCTCCAGCACCACAGTGCCTCTTCTGTAGTGAAGGGCCAAAACTGAGCACAGTACTCACGGTTCGGCCCCACCAGTGCAGAGTATGAAGGGATAATCGCCTCATTAGTCCTGCTGGCTACACTGTTTCTGATACAAACCAGGATGCCATTGGCCTTCTTGGCCACCTGGGTGCGCTACTGGCTCATTTTCAGCTGTCGGTTGAGCGCCACCCCAGATCCAGATTTCCTTTGTGCAGCTTTCCAGAAAGACTCCACCGAGTCTGTAGTATTGTGTGTGGCTGTTGTGACTGAAGTGATCCTGCGGTTGGTCTTGCGCAGTCTCATATTATTGACCTCTGTCCAATGACCCAACCTATCCAGAACCCGATATAGGGCCTTCCAGTCTTCAAGCAGATGAACACTTCCTCCCTGCTGGCAAACTTATTGAGGGTGCACGCAATTCTCCATCCAGATTATCAATAAAAATATTAAACAGGACTGGCCTCAATACTGACCCCTAAGGAATGCCATTAGTGACTGGTCTCCAGGGAGTATGAAATCAGTTCACCTCTGCTCTCTGTATGCTGACATCCAGACATTATTTTACATAGACTAGAGTAAACCTGTCCAAGCCATGGGCTACCACCTTCTTTGGGAGAATTCTGTGGGAGACGGCGTTAAAAGCTTTACCAAAATCTTGTCAGACTACAATCAGAACTTTTCCCTCATCCACTGTGTGAATCACATGGTCACAGAAGGAGGTCAGATTGGTCAATCAGGACTTGACTTTCAGGAACACATTCTGGCTAGGCCTGATGCCATAGAGCTTTTGTTCCTGTGTATGGTTGTACACATTATAATTTCATACCAAGCTGCCTCACTAGTAGATGTTACTCAAAGATAGACAAATATATTTCATTTCTGAATTAGGAATAGGAAACATACTGTTTCCCATAAGTGTGGAGCATAGGAAACTTGTCTAACTAAAAACAAGACTTTATAATATTAATTCAAATCATTATTAACACACAGATATTTTAAGGCTTAAGAACAGATTTTTAAAGATGTATCTGAAAATAATATTTCTGTACACTGACTACCTAAATCTTACAAAAATAAAAAGTAAAAAATTCTCTTCATATTGAAGAAGATTTGAACCTAAAATAAAGCCATATAAGAATTCGAATATTTTAAGTTATATATTTCAAAGTAGATAATCATTTCTTCTATCTCAGAATATTGTTCTGCCCTTATTGTTTTTAATAACCTAAGAACAAAAATGTTAGGCGAATGAAATATGACTGAAAATATTTAAGTTGAGGAAGAACAAGTTAAATAAATGCTATAAAAAAAAAAAAGACTATACTCTTAAGTAAAAATAAAAATGTTTTTTAAAATGTATGTTGTTGGTAAGTTGTTCATTTTCCTGCATACACATCTAATATATTTCATCAAGGAGGAATAGAGTAGCACTATTTTCTCTATTTGAATTTCCGATTGAAAATTCAAAATCAAGATGCAGTGAAAATAGGTGTAATTTTCATTCTTTTCAGAAACTCTTATCTGTTAACTATTATCAAGGAGAGACAAATGTGATCTTTCTAATTAGTCAGTGGAATACTGAGGATATAAACAATGAAATGTTCAATTGTTTTTTTTCATTGACACTGCTGGGACAAGGAAGACAATTTTCAAACTAATTTTTTGATGTTTTTTTATGCTTTCTCCTGTCTACTTGCAAAATATCACTACTTGCACCTTCTTTATTTTTCTCTTTACCAATTGTGCCACAGTTATAGCACTTTCTGCTCTCTTTGTTTTTCCTTCCCCTTCTCTGCTTAGTGAAGTGCCTACCTCAGAACATCCAATACATTTGTATCTGTGTAAAAGCAGTATGTAACAATCTATAATCATAAAGCACAAGAAGGTGATGAAATCAGAAATACTGTGACATGTGCAGCATCAGAGGTGACTTACATTACAGCATTCTGGACAGTAAGCCTGGTCTAGTGGCTGGCAACCCTGCACATAGCAGGGGGGTTGAAACTAGATGGTCATTGTGCTCCTTTTCAACCCAGGCCATTCTATGACATGATATATATTCTTCTTGCAGATATGTTGCTAACAGAATATTTGAAAATTATCATTCTATTTAGGTTATAGAACCTTCACTTTTGATCATCATGTGTAGATTATGAAGTTACAGAACAAGATCTTTGTTTAGTTTCTTTCGCCTGTAATGACATAGCACATATAATAATGTACAGTAAGATTATATATTTTTTTTAGCACAACATAATTGAAACATCAGTGTTACCACTGTTAGTACAAATACTAACATAGAGTATAGACCCAGAAGCCAGAGTAAAATTTCTGCTGGGATCCACAGTGTATTTTTTGTCTAATTTACCTTTTCAAAGGAAAACTTTGCTTCAGTTTTCTAAAACAGACCAAAGCAATGCAGAATGACCCTTTGCCTCTTCTGTGGTTGCATCAGAAAGGAAACAAATGCAGAGCTGCAGTGGGCAGAAGCTGTCCTCCACTATCAAAAAAGGGTACCTTTCAAAGAATGTAGCAGGGGAGAAACTTCAACTTTCCATCTAGCAAAGCTACAGTACAGAAGAAATAGCTTCTGCCCTATTTAGTTGGCTAACCAAAGCCTCAGGCTCTTGGTGTACTGCTGCAAAGAGTCCTGAAGAGAACAGAATAAATCCACTGAAATTAGGACAGCTGAACATGCCTTCTGGAGTTTTCTAAGGTTCCTTCAATTTAATTGTATCCCAGAGGTCTCTAACACATTTTGTGGGAAGATCTCAGTGCTGCTTTAGTTACAGACTGTTAGCTAACATATATGTTCAGGACTGCATGGCTTGCTTCAGAGCAGAGTTCACACCAGTCTCACCAGATATCTTCTATCTATACTGAGAAAAGAATAAATTCCTTAATAAATTTCATAATTTTAATATTCTTTTAACTATAATAATTCATTTTCACTGCATGCAGGATTACTACATGGCAAGCCTTCTCCTTAGTCTATCATTAGTCCTGGTTACAATTTCATTTCTATTTATTTCTCCATCTTCTATTGCTTTTCTGATGTGATGCCCTCTTCTTCCCAATATATCTTTATATTTCAGAGTTTCCAGAAAGTAGAGTGCAACATTCAAAATTTAACATCCCATTTTAGAACTGACAGTCCAAAGAACAGTAAGGTTGTTCACATCTCATTAAATAAATCTGATTGTAAATTCCTACCTGACTAGATTTCACTTACTTTTGGCCTGTTTACCTTCACAGTGGTGAGGACTTGACAGATACTAATTTCACAAAAAAAATGGAGGCTGAAGTCCTGAATAATCTGAATACCAAAAAAGATATCATAAATACATAGATAAAACAGCAAACTTTGTTAAACTTCCACTTAATTTGGATGTCAGAGGGAAGTTCTTTACAGAGTGAATGGTGAAGTGCTACGATGGGCTGCTCAGAGGGTTTGTGGATCCATCTCTGAAGGTGTTCAAGACAAGGTTGGATGGAGCCCTGGGCAACATGGTCCAGTACGAGATCTGGAGGTTGTTGGCCCTGCCTGTGGCAGGTGTGTTGAAATTTGATGATTCTTGGACTCCCTTCCCAATCATGAAATTCTATGATTCTGTGATTTTATGACTAATTACCTCATACCATCTCTGTATATGATATCTTCAAGTGTAAATGTGTTCTATATATGTATGGAGAAATTCAGTGAGATTGGATTTCTCTCTTTTTATGTTTCTTTGAAACTTTAGCCAAAACAGAAAAAGAAGGGAAAAGGAAGAAATAGAAAAGGTAAAAAGCAAAACAGAAATCTTAAAAAAGTTCCATCTGTGTATACTCATCTATGTCTCTGAATTAAACAATCCAAATAGCTGTGGGAAGGAGTAACTGCCTCTCCACTGAATGCTGTACCACTAATGGGGAGCAGAGTGCATATTCCATTCTCCAGAGGATGTTTTTCATGTGGTGGCTCAATATTTTACCAATTTAGACCCAAAGAAGCTCTAAGCTGTAGCATTACTTTTTATTAAAAATACTCTTTGTCAATGGAAAATTTATGTATTTATTTATTTATGTATTTATTTTTAGATTTCTCCATTGTTGATTTCATGAATGTCACATGAATGAAATACTGCTCTCTTGCAATCTGAAAAAAAAAAATAACACCTTTAGTTTTTTTATTTTTATTTTTAATTTTCCCCAACATATTGCTTCTTCTGTGTACTTCCTCCCTAGCTTTTCCTTTCTTTGAGGTCAGGCTCCTGGTTTATTTGTCATTTCTGTGCAACTAATAGCTTGTTAGCCCTGCAAAAGGTTCCAACTCCATCTTTCATTCTTAGCCCTTTGTTTCATATTAATTAGTCCTCTTATTTGGATGGTGAGATTTGCTTGTTACTCTTAACTTAATTTTCAGAAGATGTTCTGGTCTGCCCAGAGCACGTACATGTTTTCTCTGAGATATTCAAGGACTCCCATGGCCAGCACAAAATGTGATGTCACCTGTACAAACTGTGCTGCCACCTTCATAAATTACTTTTTTATTGGGTTTCCAGCTGCAGATCTTTCTGCATTATGATGGATTTTCCCTTCCTTCTATGCTACAACAGTTATTATTATTTTTAATCTGATAATAGCTAAAACTTTTGATTTATAATCTTTTATCAAAAGAGTCAAAGCAGATCAACTTCTCTCTGCCTACTACTGCAGATGTCATTGCATTCTCTTAGGATATTAATGCACAAAGTTCTGCTAGTTCTTTTGATGGTAGTTCCTTATGAATGGCAAGCATTATTCATATTCTAGTGAATAGCTTCCAGTAAAAAACTATCTAATTCTCTGATTTCTTTCTTAATGCAACACACAACAAATTTGCCCATGAGTAAGCCTTCAATGTAAACAAGGATTATTTCAAATACAAGGAATGGAAGAAATGGACTCAGCATAAATTGAAATTGAATCTTTCTTATGTTTGAGTTTATATTAAAAATAAATGTGTATCCTAATGTTTCCCCTTTGAATGTTATTAAAAGTTCCTGACATTTCTTGCTTTAACTCATGCTGTTTCTGTATGTAATTAAATGAAATTAAGAGTGTAAACCTAAGATTTTTGTTTTCTTTTGTTTTAATTTCTAGATGAAACAACTCTGTATAAAAGTTCCTTGTGGAGAACTTTCTATTTTTTAAAGAAGTACTCAGTTACTATCTCAGTGTTTAAAAATAGTTTACTGTTTATTTTGACCAAGCTATTTTCAAGTCTTTTTTTCCTTTAATTACCCAATAGATTAGTATTTTTGGACCAAATTCACAGTAAATCTGATTTTCCACAAATCACTGGATAGCAGTGAAGAAAAATAGCAATGACTCTTATCTGTCTTTACCTATACGTTGTTGAACAGTAAATAATCCTTACAGTATTCTGATTCATATAATATCCTATTCAAAGTGATGTTCATCCTTCATTTAAAGAAGTGCGTGGTATTTATTTTTCCATTCTTTTTCCATTCAAAATTCATTTTTCTTCCAAGAAAATTACCTAAATTAAGAATAAGACACTAGAATAATAGTAATTCCTGATAATTCTATTGGAAACTGGAAGATGTACTTATTTAAAGTCTTGTCGTTCCCTCAAAAGAATTCATTGCTTATGTTTCAAAAATGAAAGGCATTAACAATATTTTCCACTTACAAATAAAGCATTTACTGTCTCTTGGTCCATGGCAAAGAAACAGAAGATTGTTCTAGAAGAATTTTCATAGCCTTACTTGATAATGTGCTAGTGTTTTCTCATCTATTGTTTTTTTTTTAATATTATTTTTATATATATATGCATATATTATGTATCTTTTTCAGTGTATAATTAGACATAGAACCTCTTACGTATTTATTTATTTTTAAGGGCAGTGAAGTGATACACAGTATTTCACAACATAGGATTTCTGTTTTAAATGGATTTCAGAAGAAAATCCTGGACTACTCTCTGGACCAGAAGTTAAAAAGCCATCAGAAGAAGCGCATTTTAAACATAGTTTGTAATTATCAGTTTAATAGCCCTAAAAGGCATTCCCACATCAAGAAACACTGATGGATGACGCTTATTTTAGAATGATTTGATACATAAAATCATAGACTGTCTTGGATTGGAAGGGAGATTAAAGCCCACTCAGTTTGACCTGGGAGCAGGGTTGCCCCCCACTAGATCAGACTGCCCAGGGACTGTTCCTACCTAACTTTGAACGTCTTTGGGGATGGGGAATGCATAATCATAGAATTGGTCAGGATGGAAAAGATCTTCATGATGATCAAGTCCAACTGCAACCTAACCATACTACTCTAACAACTCTCTGCTAACTAATGTCCCTGAGCACCACATCCAAAGGATTTTTAAACACATTCAGGGGTGGTGACTTAACCACCTCTCTGGGGAGACTCAAGCACCTCCCTGGGTGTCTCTGAACAATGTTCTAGCAACTCAACACTTGAATAAAAAATTTCTTCTTCAGAAAAAATCTAAATCTCCCTTCTTTTACTTTAAAACCGTTCTCCCTATCATTATCAGAGCATATAAAAAGTTAATCCCTTTCCTGTTTATCAGCTCTCTTTACATACTGAAAGGCTGCAATCACGTCTCCCCAAAGCCTTCTCCAGGCTGAGCAAGCCCAGCTCCCTTGTCTTTCTTCAGTAGGAGAGATACTTCAGTCACGGATGATATTCCTGGACCTCCCATCTTTCTTGTTTATAATGAACTGCACTGACAGGATTTTCCCATCTTTATGAACTTGTTCCTTTCAAATGTTGCTTAAATAGGAAGGTTGAATACTTTTATATATAGACAGAAAAATGGATAACAACCTTGCTCTTGGACTGCTTCTTGGATTTACATATGTATCTAATCAACTTTCACTTTACAAAATAGCTAAATATTTTGAGCCTCTGCTTTTTCACACAGTATCAGAAACTTGCTTGAACATTTTGACCTAGTATCTGCCGTATCTTGTATCTGCATTGCTGGGGCAGCCAAAATATGGAGACAGTTTCATTCAATTTGGCTTAGAATAACCATACTTTGAATAGCTCCCTCTGGTCTTCCCTGTCTTTCTGTTTTTTCAAAAAAGGAAGATGAAGAACAATCTTCAATTTCCCATGAGTTAAATTTCAACACTACTCTTATGCAGTACTGAAGGAAATGTAAAAATGAATGTAATAATTAATATTCATTATACAAAAATCTTAAGCAATGTATGATTAATTGGATCAGTTAACTGATTCAGTGTGTTATATCAATCTCTATCTGTTATCCTAAAGAAAGCTTTCCCCCATACTAACATAATATATTGCTGGAAAAGCTTATTTTTATTATTATTTGTATTATTATTATTATTTGGCATTTCTGCATACTGTGTTCAGCTGATGCTTTTATTTTTCAAATTATTTTTCT
The DNA here is from genome assembly GCA_036925125.1 of Oreortyx pictus. Lineage (NCBI taxonomy): Eukaryota > Metazoa > Chordata > Aves > Galliformes > Odontophoridae > Oreortyx > Oreortyx pictus. The sequence continues at coordinate 10,524,904 of JAUPFR010000004.1, forward strand.
GTACCAGAACTGTAAATGGGATCACCAGTGACTGCACGGTAATTAACTATCTAGTCATTGCTTATATGAAATGATGGTTTTATTATTTCTTAAAGATAAATGTACCTATATAGCTCCAAATTTATGGAGTAACTAATGGAAAAGTGTGATGTTGGGCTGTGTAATATGTCTGAGAATTGTTTCTGTAACTCACGTTTTGAAAGGGGAAGTACATGTAGTGCAGATAAATAGAGCTATTAATGTTGATAACTCGGTTTTTAGCCTAAATATAGATTGGTACTGAGAAGGATGGCCTCATTACAGGCCTATGTATATGTTTTCACTGAATTTCCCTAAGTCTGGTTAAAGATCAAAGATAGCATGAGATTTGTATGACTTAATCTACCCTGAATAGAAGGAATGAAACACTGAAATTACAAACTCTGCAAACTGTTGCATAGAATATCTCCTGGGAACTTAATTGCCTAATAGACAGCCTTAAGAATTTCATAAATGAGATCATTGTCCCTGCAAGGCACTGCAGGAAAATCAGGAAAACTCTGTGATAACAAAATAAAAGACTGCTGGCAAAGCTGAAAAAAAAATAATAAAATCAGTGAAATTTCTTTGCTTGGGTCTACAGTCAGATGGGGCTATAAAAATAATTTAATAATAAAAACCTGAAACAAGATGTAAATGGATTTATTCCAGTTCAGCCCCACGGTGACCAAGCTTACTATTAAAGCGGTGATATTGACCCCAAAATTAAAGCCACAATTTGGTTGCATATTGCATGGGTCTATGTTCCCAGACCAAGTAAGACACATCTCCTACTCTGTGGTACATCCAGTCTTTCTGTAATTCGTTTAATGATAGCAGTGCTTTATTGCTTTTTTTAACTGTGCTAATTTGCATGTTGTATTTTCTCCACTCCTATAACAGAATAGTGTTCATCATACTTAAACTTGATTCTTCAAAAGGTATCTGCTAGGTACCTGAATAAATAAATAGATAAATACAGAGAGTGAAAATATTTTTCAGCTGAACAAGATTTTCTACTCTTTTTAGTTGTAATCAAATGGAGACATTTTCTATACTTACTCAGTGACTTTGCCATTTTGGAATTTCCATTTCCCATATGTATTTAACAGTCAGGAAAAGTCACAGACAAACCCAAAGCTAAATTCACCACTTCCTAAAAATACTGTTGAGTTTGGATTTAATGTCCATTGTGTTTTCTATACAATTTGTGCTTCATAACTCCATGTTAACTTACTGACTTTTCTTCAATCAGTTTTGTTTTCACAAGGCCAGAGATACTCTTTCTTAATTAACATAATGAACAAACAGGAATTCTCCCATGTTTTAGTTTGTCTCTGTAGAAGTGCTCATTAAAATGACAAAGTTTATCTTGTTAAATAGGAATATTCATTTCACGGTAACCCTTTCTCTGCTACGTATGAAACAGCACTAAAGATAAAATAACTTAATTTTTTTTTATTCAGACTCTTTCTAGAGCATAGTTCAGCTAGTCAGTGCATGATGGCAGGAAATGGAGGTACTTTTACATTCTGACCTGGATAGCAATAACAATAATAATAGTGTTACCAGTAATGGTAACACAGATTGCCTGCAGATCACATGTCCAACATGAGGTTCACAGCACACATATGGCCCACTAGCCCATCCTGTGGCAACATTCTACCCTGAACAGGGAGGTTATTCCCTTCCAAGCAACTCAGCCAGACCTCAGACACACACATTGTTCAGCAAAAACTGAACGATGTTGTGCAACTGGCACTATCTTAGCTGAAACCCTGAAATGGGGAGGTCACAGAGCAGTGTCAATTCAAGTTATGTTAAGTAGCTTTATGTATTTTGATACATTGACTAAATTCAATCCTGTAGTGTGCCCTGGTGGACAAGAAGGCCAGTGGCATCCCGGGGTGAATTAAAAAAAGCATGGCCAACAGGTCAAGGGAGGAGATCCTCCCCTCTACTCTGGCCAGGTCAGGTCTAACTTGGAGTACTGTATCCAGTACAAAAAAGGCGGGGATCTCCTGGAAAGAGTGCAGCAGAACAAAGAGGAAGATCCTGGAGCACCTCCTTTATGAGGAAAGAGTGACGTGGGTCTGTTAAGCCTTGAGGGTGTTGGACTCAGTGATCTCTAGAGGTCCCATCCAACCCCTACAGTTCTGTGATTCTGTGACCCTGGCTTTCAGCCTGACGCAATGCTATTTACTCAAGTCTTTTGAGCCCAAACCATCAGCCAGCTGTTCACCATTTCGTTATGTTTTTGTCTAGCTATGCACTAGATAGTTTGTCCAGGAAGATGCTGTGAAAATCAGTGAGAAAACTGTGAGAAAAGTTTTGCTGAAGTCCAAAAAGACAATGACAATTGGCATCCCTTTGACAGTGAATGAATCATACAAGGAGATTAAGTTGGTTAAACTTCAGGGACTTTAGGCTCAAGGAACCATTTTGGCTAGGATCAGAAACCATACTGTTTCAGAAGGTTTTCAATAACTCCCAGAAGATATTTTCCACAATTTCACCAGGCACTGAAGTGAAATTAACAGAACCTGGTGGGTCTTTCTTGCCTTTCTTGACAATTCAGACATTTGCCAGCCTCCAGTCAACTGGGACCTTTCCAGATTCCCAAGATCACTGAAAAACAAGTAAGAAAGTTCTCACAATGACATGTGAGTACCACTTTGATTATTCTGTTGTGAATCCCACCTGCAGCAGTAAATCACACAAATTCATAGTTAACTGGGAGCTCATCATTACTACTGTCCTCACCATTACACAGTCCTCCAAGTCTTAGGCTCTGAAAGTCTCAATACGCATGATCAGTGTGAAAGACAGTGGTGAACAGAACATTAAATGTCTCTTCTTTGTGCTGCTATTTGTGAGGTGACCATCCTAACCAAGTTATCTCTCATCCTCCTGTTGATAATGTACTTTAAAAGCCATTTTTGTTGTCCCCAAGTGTGGCTAGCTTCACTTCTAATTGTACTTTATCTGCACTAATTTTCTCCCTGCAATGACAAATAGCATTTCTGTAGATCTCTCATGCAACTCAACCTTGGTTTCAGTGGCCACACTCTTTCTTCTGCTTAATCTCGAAAAGAAGACACCCTGCATGGCCAAGACAGCATTCTGCCCCCACTTCTATTATTCTGGAATAAATTGTGCACTTAAGATATGGTACTTAAACAGTAACCAGCACTGATGCAACCCAGCTTCAAAAGCAGGTTCCCATGGGACCTTTCTAACTAGTTCCCTATGCATCCTGGAGTCTGCTCTTCCCATATTCAAGACTTAAGTTCTGCTGGTAGTATTCCTTCTATCAACAGATTTTAAATTCAACTGCTTCTTGGTCAGTATAGCCAAGAAAGCCACCAATTGCCACTTCAACCATAATACCTTTTTATAAGCAGTGGATCTAGGAGGGCACCTTTTTCTTGACTTTCTTACTACCTGTACCAGGAGGTTATCAGCGAGATGTTTTAGGGATCTCCTGGATCTGATTGTATAAGATGTGTGGGATTCCCAGTTACAATTTAGCAAGTTGAAGTCACCCATAAGAGCCACAACCATAAGTGTGGCTGACCTATAGATATCTCTTTGCTCCTGAAAGAATAACTAATTGGTGTTGTCATCCTGGGAGGCGATGTCTACAGCAGACTCCCACAATGATATCTGCTTTATTTTTTTTATTTTTCATCCTTACATGGAGGGTGTCAATCATGTCATTTTTCAGCCACAACTTTTTACACTCCGCTGACGTTCTTGCATACAGCAGCACCATACCAGCTCACCTAGTCTTCCTATCCTTTCTGAAGAGCCTAGAGCTGTCCACTGTGACACACAAGAGTCACAGGACTCTTCCCAACGTTTTGCTAATGATGTTGCAGCTCTGGTATTTAATTAAGGCTTCCGTCTTCTCTTGCTTGTTCCTCATGCTGTGTTATGTTGTTGTACAAACATTTCAAATGTACTTCATTATACACGCACCTCATGAAGCAGACTGAAGGACTGCACTAGGATATCATCCCTCACAGCTTGTCATGTCATCCTGTCACTAATAAGCCAGGTTTTAACTCTTTCTCCTTCTGAATCTAGTTTAAAGCTCTATTGATGAGTCCTAACTGCAGAGCACAGCTACTTATTTTTTTTTTTTTTCTTATTAGAAGCAGTTGTGATACAGGAGGCAAGCCTAGATGATCCTTCCAACCTGAATGGACCTTCATCCATGTTATCATTTGCCTGTTCATTTAGTTGCAGAGCCTCATACCTGTTGAATAAAGACATCTGGGAAGGTGAGTTAGGCAGGCAGAGAATTTGCCTGCAGCTCTGATCAGTAACATGTTTCCATTACACTCTGTCTCTGAAGTCCCCTTCTTCTACCTGGTGACATAGAGTAGGGGATTGTTTGCTTCTTGTACTGTGACTGGTTTTCATATCTGTCTCAGGGACAGTAGAGTATGATTTCAGTAGTCCATCTCCTTCTTCAACTCCCCAGTGATCTTCAGCCTGTCCACCTCCTCCCAAAATGCTGACTTCAGGCTGAGCATTTCTTCTGCCTGGGCAGATCTTTCAAAGGAGCGTTTACTGCTGCAGTCAGATGCTTGCAGAAAGCTGAGGGACACCACGCAGCTTGAGACCTGTGTGTTCTCATGTTCCACTGGGACCTCTGTCTTCACTGCACTGTCAATTTCCATAGCTCAAGAACCCAAAGGAGGTACAGAAGACATGGCCAAGCACATACCATAACTGGAGGAGCTCCCTGTGAGCTGGTGACAGCTGCCTCTGGAAGTGTCAGAGTGACAAGCAGTCTCCCTCTGCACCCTCCTGTGCCAGATACTGTGCTAAATTATGTAAAAGCATCAACAAGGAGTAAGCAGGTATAGTATGTCCAAAGCCATTCTTGTTATACATTTAAAGTTGTAGGGTTTTGTATAACTAATTACAATCTTTTATACAAATAGAGTGTTAAAACAATAATAACTATATAGTCACATGCATAGACGTTTTCTATTTATTTACTGTTGGTAGAAAGCCTAACCTTAGAAGAAAATCATCAGAAACTAGAATCAAGGGAAGAAATTACATATTTTTCACGTATCATTTACATTCAATTTTTATTCTGCTTTCAGAATGAGGTAAAAAATACAGTATTGAAAATAAGAACCCTGTGAAGTTATATGAATTTAGTCCAAATGTTTCTGTAAGGTCACAGGGCTCACTAGCTACATTTTTAAACAAAATTTGCAAGACTGTATCTATTGCTCTTAAGAATTTGTTAAAATGAATTGAAGAGTACAACAGTACTTGTCTGGAAAATGATTCAGTGAAAGTAAAATTGAATAAATTAAGGAGCAAGCACAGAAATTTTTAAAATAATGAAAACACAAATGTCTAATAAAACAAAAAATATTTTAAATATTCCACAAAAAAGAATCTCATTCACTTACAACACCAAGAAATCTAAAAGTTTATGGAACATCACAAAAATGTAATCCATATCTATAGAAATATATTCATGCAAATCGTACATCAGGAAAGCTACGTTGTTTTCAGTATCTACGTTCATCAGCATCTGAAAGGAAGACAAAATTCTTTAACCATATTTTATGGAAGCTCTCCAGATTTTAAAGTTGAAATTGTCCTTAAAGAAGCATGGGTTGTTTTTCTTACTGTGTCTCTTGGTTTGCCTCTTGTTGCTTTCACCCAGATCTTTGGGTAAATTTACAGTAAAATATTTTCTGAAATGATTTGTAAAGTGTTTTCTAATGTGTTCCAGCCATGTTCTATTTATACTTTATTGAGACTATTCAGATTATTCCTGTGGTGGTCACAAGGGCTGTTGAAGATGGCTGTGGGGAACGTCTCTTAATTATCCTTTCACATCCCTATTTATCTTTAGGACCAAATAGCAATTTGAAAATAGCCTAGGGTTCGAGACTTTAATATCCTTCTAAGTCTCAACAAAGCAGGTATTCATCCCACTCTACAAATCTCTATGTAGGAGCCGACCAAAGTAAAACCTTAAAATCTGATGGCTTGTTATTCTTTACCTGTTATTCCTACCATTTGCATTATGTAGCAAACGGAAGTCTACCAGGAAGCATTTAGTGTCTAGGTTGAGTTCATTTAGTTAAGGACAGTGGGTTTTACAAAGTACAGTATGGTGGAAATTCAGGCTTACAATCTCTATCTATATCATATAAAATCAAATGTAGACTTTTACACTGAGTCAACAGCAAAGTCTGTGTGCTACTAACATTCCACTTCTGCTTGTCAGAGGACATAATAACAGAATCAGAATCACAGAATGGCCTGGGTTGGAAGGGACCTCAAGGATCATGAATCTCCAATCCGCCTGCCACAGGAAGGACCACAACCTCCCCATTTAATACTAGATCAGGTTTCCCAGGGCCCCATCCAATCTGGCCTTGAACACCTCCAGGGACAGGGCAACCACAACCTCTTTGGGCATCCTATTCCAGCACCTCACCACTCTTATAGTACAGAACTTCCCCCTGATGTGCAACCTAAATCTTCCCTCCCTAACTTAAAACCATTTCCACTTGTCCTGCTGTTATCTACCCTTTCAAAGAGTTGACACCCCTCCTGTTTTTAGCCTCCCTTTAGGTACTGAAAGGCTGCAATTAGGTCACCCCGCAGCCTTCTTTTCTCCAGGCTGAACAAGCTCAGCTCCCTCAGCCTGTCTTTGTAGGGGAGGTGCTTCAGCCCTTTGATCATCTTCGTGGCCCTCCTCTGGACCCTCTCCAACAGTTCCCTACCTTTCTTGTACTGGGGGCTCCTGACCTGGACACAGTATTCCAGATGGGACCTCACAAGAGCAGAGTAGAGAGGGACAATCACCTCCCTGTTCCTGTTGGCCACCCCTCTTCTGATGGAGCCCAGGATACCATTTGCTTTTTGAGCTGCAAGAACACACTGCTGGCTCATATTCAGCTTTTCATCCATCAGGACCTCTTCTCTGCAGAGCTACTCTCAAGTTCTCTGTTCCTTCCAGTCTGTATGAATGCCTGGTGTTCCTCTGGTCTAAGCGCAAAACCTTGCACTTTGTTGTGTTGAACCTCATTAGGTTCACCTTGGCCCACCTTTCAAGTCTGTTGAGGTCCCTCTGAATGGCATCCCTTCCTTCCACTGTGTCAGTCACCCCACTCAGCTTGGTGTCATCAGCAAACTTGCTGAGGATGTACTCGATACTGTCTTTGATGTCATTGATAAAGATGTTAAACAGCACTGGTCCCAAGACAGACCCCTGGCGGACACTGCTCTTTACCAGCCTCCACCTGGACATAGAACCATTAACAACCACACTCTGTCTGCAGCCTTTCAAGCAGTTTCTTATCCGTCAGTTGGTCCACCCATCAAATCTACACCCCTCCAATTTGGAGATAAGGATGTGGTAGGGGACCATGTCAAAGGCCTTGCTCAATTCCAGGTAAATGACATCTGTCACTTTCCCCTTGTCTATCTTTGCCGTCACTCCATCATAGAAGGCCACAGTATTGGTTAAGCATTACCTTCCCCTGGTGAAGCCATGCTGACTGTCTCGGGTCATACACTCATTCCTCATGTGATCAAGTATGCCATCCAGGAGGATCTTTTCCATGATCTTCCAAGGTACAGAGGTGAGACTCACCAGCCTGTAGTTCCCCAGGTCCTCCTTTCTCCCTTTCTTGTAAATGAGAGTGATGTGACCCTTCCTCCAGTCATCCAGGACCTCACCTGACAGCCACGACTTTTCAAATATGATGGCGAGTGGCAAAATAACACAATATAATTAGAACTGAAACTAGTAAAATGAAATGAGAGAGAGAGAGTATGAAACCAAAGGCTCTACTCTGAAGTTGAAGGTAAGATGGCTAGGATGCTCCCACTGCTGGTGAGCAGCAAAAAGAGGACGTGTGCAGTTTTATCTTGCCCTCAGAGTGGAAAACAAGAATGCAAAGTCCTCCAGGGTATGTAGTACTTTTCTTCCGAGAACCAGATACCTAGAAATTCAGCAGTCCAGGAAACAATCACACGTGATGTTATGATCTGAAACACTAATAACAAAAATCATAAAGCCATGAAACTATTGACTGCGTAGAGATATGAAGTTTGTCCAAGTAGAGGACTGTTAACAACCTATTCAACCAAAACCCCAGCTCATGACTGGATTTTGCATGAGATCTATATGTAGAAAGCTCAATTCTCTATTTTGGAAGATGCTCTATGGTCTTAATGTCCTATTTCAGTTTTTTAACAGCAGCCTAATGCCAACAAGAGCAGATTTTCTCTTCCTTTTTTTATTCCTAAAAATGTTTACCTCTGCTATGGTGTTAGATTGTATGAGGGAAGCTTCACATAGGGGTAATGCTTTTTTCCTGGTAAGGATTCTCAAAATCTATTACAGTCTTGGGCTCATATGTTGTGTCATTTTCCACTACTCAGAAAAACGTAGATTTATCTTAGCTGAAATTCTCTCTTTTCTAGATCTTTCCGATATTGGTAAGATGAAGTTCCACTTTTGCAAAACTGTTTTCCACACTTCTCTACACCATTCTCTTGAACAGCCTGACATAAAGATGTTAAGCACCCTAATCCTTACATGTTCTCAACATTTATCAGATACTAATGTTTTAACAGAAAAAAAAAAAAAAAAAAAAAAAAGGTTTCATCACTTATGTGAAGAAATATGACGTCATCACTAGCAAGAAGGATCTAACTGTAGTTTATTGGTGGAATATTTTCATATTTTGTCCCTAAGTTTTTCCTAGAGTAGATAGCATGGACTGTTTTTCATGTTTTACTGGGGCTTGTACTGGTAGGATAAGATGAAATATTTTTAAACAAAATGAGAATAGTTTTAAATTAGATATAAGAAGGAGACTCTTTACCAAGAGATTTGTGACACAGTGGAACAGAGAGTCTGGAGATGTTTTAAAAGCACTTGGTGGTGAATTAAATGGAGTTTTGAGCAACCAGATCTAGCTGAAGATGTTACTAGACATGACAAGGTGGTCAGAACTACATAGGTTGCTCCAAAAGGAATGCCTCCTATTTATTTCCATGGAAAATACAGCAGATATAAAGAGCATACTAATGTCATCTACTTAAAAAAAAAAAAAAAGTATACACATACAATCAACTGATCATAAGTTACCTAATCATTTACTCCTGAATCAGTTCATTTTAGAACATTGTTAGGGTGGGCTTGCAATATATTCTAGTTAACATTCAGCTATGAAAATTCTGTTACCTACTCTGAATTCAAGTACATACTCCTCACTAGTACACTTGCAGTTGGCAAACCTATGTATCCACAGCAGAAATTTATTTGTGAATATGTCAGAAAAGGATATTTATTTTTACATGTAAATACAATTTTCTATTTCTTATGTTCACTCTAAGAAGATAATCTGGCCACTTGCTCCTTCATCCAAGCAGTAAACACAAAGAAAGCCTGGTGGTAAAAAAAAATAATAATTAGCCATCAAATACAAAGTTCAAATACTTGCTTGGAAGTGTCTTCACTCTACAAATCAAAGAAGTCATAATAAAGAAATGCTTGAATTACTTCAAGAACAGAGATATTTCAGAGAAATCAAGAAGATCATATAGCTCTTCCCCTTACTCAATATTAGTAATAAACAGGCTAGAAACCATCCTAGGAAATAGAATTGAGTAGCTGTTAATAAGGCATGTTAATGTAAAATTATAATTCAGCAAACAAATTTATAAGGCAACAAGTTTTCTGAGTTAGAGAAGTCTGTAATTCATTTACTTTTTATTTACATTCCTGAGTGATATTTATGTGAAAGACGAGAATCTCAGCCTTTAGGGTTTCCTGTATCTCCCACATGTTGTCTTCCACTGAAACGGAAAGATCAGATACCTTACCACTGTACTGTATCTGTCTGTTGTATAAATTTTTTGTTAGATAAAATGCATACGTACATCCAAAAACTGAGACCTATTATACACTGGATGGCACTCAGCAAATTGTTTCTTCTTGTTTTAATTTTAAGCTGCCTCTCTGAACAAGTGATCTGCATAGCTTCTCCACCTCTTCCAGCTTTTCAAATTGCATCCTGACATTTGACTGCCTAAGTAGAAGGTGTGACACAGGTAGTTGCAGAGCATAGGTGTGTTACATTACTTCAAATGGAAGTTGACGTGAATCATTGTCAACTGGCTGAGTTGTGACATTACCAAATATCCAATCAGTTTACAAGCAAGAAATAGAGTGAGATTCTTATCTTCAGTACAATGCTATCCTTGGACAAACTGACCAGCAGTATTACATTTTTAAAGTGTCCTTAATACAGCAGTTTGTAAAAAAAAAAGAGAAATTTTAATAAAATTAAGCTACAGCTTCTCTATTAGCTTCTGTAACTGAAATGGAAACAGATCTGAGAATTTTTTAAGAAAACTTCCCAAATATAAGTGGAGTTGAGCAGTCTCCAGCGGAGATTGAGCTGCTTTTCTCTGTCTTTTTCTACTTCTGAAATTCCGTGATTATTATGGGATAAGTGGTAGCTCTTGGTATCCACAGAGCACACATTTGCTTTTTCAATCATGTAAATTTCATTTGCTCAGACATCTATAAAAAGACAGAGGTAGCTTACCGTAATTTACATTTCAATGTTCCAAATGTTTGTGAAGTGGAAAAGAACTATGCGACAATAAAATTTTGTTAGCTAAGTGTAATTTACAGTTAATATATAAAAAAAGTCTCAGTTCAGATAAAGCAAGAAAAGCAATATATTAACATAATGGATCTATAACACTATTTAATATATTTGCTCTTACACATATGATTTTAGTTTTGACAAGGAAAATAATATCAAAAAATGACAGTTATTGATTTGAAAGCAAAGTGATGTAACTGTTTTGAATAAAACAAAATAAAAATCCAATTAAACTTGACTTCCTAGGTGAACTATGTGTTGCTAAAAGAAGGGTGGACGAAGAGTGAAGGCTACTGATACTTCTGTTAGCAATGTTTTTGTGCAGAGAAATCAGTTTGCTCACATATAATTCAAACTAAAGAAAATATTTCCCATCTGATTTTTTCTCTTTGAATGTTGCATGTAGTAGGCATCTTAGCAGATATTCTTCAAGTTTTAGCAGCAGTCACATGGCTGAAATACTAAATTTCCTGAAGTAAAGCAATTTGGTTAATTAAAGATTCATTTTCAAGTTTCTTGAAAAGCATCTGGTACCACAAGCAAGATTCCAATATTAAAATAACAGATTAAGAATAACTTAGCAATGAAGTTTTCCTCTGAGTTTAATATCATGACGTTACTAAATTGCAGATCTAATACAAAAAAAAAAAAAAAAAAACATGAGCATGTGTCATGAAAATTGCACTTTCTGTGGCAGCATTCTATTTATCTTTATGTGTACATTTACATTTCTCTGTTTACTACAGTGATTTAGTAGATGTCCTGTATCATTCTTGTACAGTTTCAGCGGACAGGACATTGTATTGAGAAGCGGAGATGTTTTTTTTCCTTCTAAACTGTGATTGTTCCCAGTTTATTTTTTTGCTATGGAATCTTCATTATGAGCAACATATGTTTTACTGAAAGAAACCAGTCTATGTTTAGCTGTTCTTAGTGAATAATGAATAATATTAGACTTCAGAAAGATTATTTTTCCTCAAAAACAAAAAAAAAAAAAGACAATTAAAACACATGTTTATGAGAATGTGACAAAGGTGTCTGTTACAGGGTCCCATGTCATTCCACAGGGATCATGTTTTGTGAATCAGATTCCCAAACAAGTTCCGTTTTCCATATATGCACTCCATATGCTCCCGTTTATAGTGATCCAGGCACAATGACTTCTTGATATTGAGTTCATCAATCACTGTCCTCAGAGATGTTTGAGTTATCTCTACCACATTTTTTTCAAACTCCTATTAAAATACTTCCTATTCAAAAGTTTCAATTAAAACAGATCCAACCCTGACGTATCTGTTTCTTAATATTTCACTGATAATTATTGTAGACAGTTAAAGTTTCTATAATAAATGCCAAACTGTTCTTATTATGTTCAAGGAGATCAACTGGTAATTTGAGACACATAAGCAGCAGTTTGAAACATGCTACTGCTTTATGTCATGCTAACTGACGTAAATAATCCATCTGAACAAATGCCACAAAAAGGAAATAATCTAAGTGAGGAGAGATGGATACAAGTCTATCAAAATAACTTGCATGTCCTACTTAACCTATGGAACCACATTCCTTCCATAGATCTGGCTGCATCTTAGATGTACATGCTTTGAAACACATTTGGTTGTTATACATTTATCTAGAAATTTCAGCAACTACCCTGTTTATCTAGCATGTCTAACATTTAATATAATTTAGGAAATAAGTTCTTTAATTTAGCACCTTCCATATTGGAAGACCTGATGGGGCTAAATTAGTGGAGAAAATGACATAAGCTAATGCTGAAACAGTGCAACTCACTGCCAAAGCAAGACATCCACCTACTTCAAATGATCATGCATAGTGTAATTTTCTTTATTAAAAACAAAAACAAAACAAAACAAAAAAAAACAAACCCAGCAATTGAAGGAAGGAAGAATGAGAGCTTAATAATACAGTAATACCTAAAACATTTCCTAACTTAAAGAGAAATTGCATCCTTCTTAGAATAATTTAAAACATTAATTATTTTTAAAAATAATAGTGCTTACATCACTTTGTCATGGCTTGCATTTTATTTAATTTGGAATATTTTGACGCTATGAAGGCAACACAAAGTGGATAAAGATTCCTGAATTAGTAGGTTAATTTTATTATGACAATTGCTCTTTGTGTCTTTCTAGTATTAGAGGAGCTCACACAACAATTTCACTTGCACAGTCTATGAATGCAGTTTCTAGAATCTTTATATCCTATCTTACAGGTAGTTGATGTAGACTGTAGACCTGTCATTGGCCTTCAGACAGTACATTTCTTTTAAACATGTTTGCCTTCATATCTTTAATCATTGGTTCATAAGTTGCACAGTGAATTTGTGAATATCCCTTTCCTAAAAACATTCAAGACCAGGTTGGATGAGGCTTTGAACAACCTGGTCTAGTGGGAGCCTATAGCAGAGGGGTTGGAACTGGGTGATCTTAGAAGTCCATTTCAACCCAAACCATTCTATGATAATAAGAATATATATATAGGAACAGCTAGCAAGGCTACAGATTTTTTAAATTATATATATATATATGTTATCATTTTGCTTTTTTTTAAATTAATTTTATTTCTTTTTATTTTTCCCAACAGAGATAAGGAGCTAGTTGCAGCATACCTTTTCCAGAAAGTATTTGCATATTATCATTCTAAAAATCATCAGATTTACGCTCGCAGCATACCCTACCCTCAACTTTGGACAAAAGTAGAAGGGACTTCTTGTAGGCAAAACCAAAAAGAACCAGTACTGATAACTCAGCTTGAGGAAGCCTCAAACTACAAAGCATGAACTCCTCTGCAGCACCACTATATTTGTATGACACAACCAGGGGATATTAGCAATGAGAAAGTACTAATGATTTGATTAGTGACTGAAAATTTAATATTTGAAAAATGCTTCATTTTATATTGAAAATTGTTTTGTCCAACTGGGTTCCCATCCTACAAAACAACAGTATACTTATCTCTGAGGCTTATCTCTATAAGTATACTTATCTCTTAGGCTGATACATCAATTTTAGCACAAGATAACTCACAAACAAATCAAATTGAGTTTTGCTGTGCAGAAATCCCTCTCACAAACCAGGAAAAAAACTGTGTTATATATTGTTCACCACCTGTTGTATGAACAGATATCTGCATTTTCCATTCTGTTTGAAGTAGCATATCAGTGAATAGATATTCTTATTTTCAGTTCACCTTCTTCAAAGAGTTTGTATCACAGGCTTGCTTAAAAGTTTGTGGCAACATCATTACTGATGTATACTAAAAAATTATGCACAACAGTTTATATACATTACAGGTTGTATTAATTTCTCCTATATCTCATATTCACCTTCTGTATGTTTCTTTTTCAGTTCATATTCCAATTAAAATAACAAATCAAAAACTTGCCATGTACAAATAGCAGTACACCAAAGACATAAATGACATCCATCTTCAAATTTGTAGGACCAGAAAAGCTTTCTGAAGACATTAAACCTCATTTTTCGTTCATAGATATACATAACCACATTTATATGCACAGAATCTCTCTCTGTTCTGTATAACTATGGTTTCCAGCCATGACACCATGTAAGATGCATACTAAAAACTACTGCTGAAGTAACGTAAGTTATTCTTTCCACACTGCATTTTATCAACACACCTCACAAGTAGATAAAGATATGACACTCAGGTATTAAAAAATTTAAATAAAATCTTTCTGAAGTACAAAAACTTCTTTTGATCCAAAAGTAATACCTCCTATTTTATTTCCATGGAAAGTACAGCAAAGAGCACAGTAACACTGCTAGACAGAGCAAAATCTTAGATACAAAACAGTTTTCAACATGGTCACCACCATTAGCTTTGCATTTTCACCAGTAAAGACCAACAGCCTGCATAACATACCTGTAAAAATCTGCACAGAGATGATCTTCCGTATCCCAGATGCTGTGATCATGTTGTTGCTATTAAAATGTTGTCCACACAGTCCATCTTTGTCAGTCCTAATGGAAAGCTGAAGGCACCAAATTCAAGACTACAGAATGGGTGTGGTAGGACAGTACAGCCAGAACTATTAGTGTGCTCCAGTCTTCAAACCAGTTTGGGTCCAGGTGTTACCATCATTCAAGGGAAGTTTGTCTTCTCTTAAGGACAGACTCTGGAAGTTCATGCCTTCAACTTAGGTGAAGTTGTGATGCAGCAGTCAGAACTGATGACTTTCCAGGTATCTGGGAATCCAGGAAGGTCACCTCTTTCCTATCCTAAAAGACAGACTCTACTGGGGGCTGTGAATTACACATTCTCTTGGAGATGGAATAGACATATCACCAGTTCTTGGACTGCTCTTCTGACTTTGGCTCATAGTGGTAGCACTACATCTCATCACAAGTAATGGTGATAACTGTCATCTTCAGCCTTTTTCCGGGTTAATGGGTTCCAACAAACTTGCATATGATCCTTCTGTGCCAGTGTGGGTAATCATGGGACACATCTGCCACAAATTTGCAGTATGCTTGTCAACGGTTTACCGGGCTGGATCGGCCCGGTTCCGTGACGATTGGTGTGGGGGACCTGCAGACCCATGCCCCAGGAAAGGGGAAGGGGGAAAGGGAAAAGGAAAAAGGGAGATGGGCCTAGAAACAAAACAGCGGCAACGATCTGAGGAGGAAAGCTAATTTACTAAATAAGATATCAGAAAGCAAAATAACACAATATAATACAATATAATTGGAATTGAAGCTAATAAATCAAATAAAATGAACAAGAGAGAGTGTCCGATAAACCGAAGACCTTACGCTAATGCTGAAGGCGATACGGCAGCGAGCACCCACTGCTGAGTCGATCCCGAAGGAAAGAGAGTGTCCTGTGACCGCAGAGGGTTTTTATCTTTTCCCTCTGAGTGGAAAATACGTAAAAATGCAAAGCATCGCAAAGTCTTCTGGGGAATGTAGTTCTTCTCTTCTGAGACAGGTATACCCGGAAATATCAATGATCTATGGAGTTGGAGTATTAACTCTTTAACTCTTAATGCACTACATGTTGTAATGATGTGGAATACCAATACCAAAAATCATAAAACCATGACAATGCTAACGTTGCAACCATCGTTTCCAGTGCATTGAAGACAACATTCAGTTCCCTGGTCATAATTCACTAATTTGTGTGGATAGACACACCCTTCATTTCATAGTGTTCTAAGAGCTGTGCATGGCCATCTGGAACACTACTTGTCTTTCATGTCACTGGCGCATTACTGAAATTCATCTCTCACCACCTCAATGCACTCACATTCACTTTTTGGCCTCCATCAACATTCAGCAAGTGTCAGTGAATATCAGGGGGTACAACTTGTTCCACAAGGAGGAATTTAGTTCCACACCTTTGCTTCCTATATACATAGGATGGAAAGTACTATCATAATAGCAGGGCAACAAAGCTTTTAGCTACAGCAAATGTGAGTGAACCTGAGTACAGTTGCCATGGACACAGAAATGAAAGAAAAGCACTCTTCACCTTTAGAAGGCCTCAGGTAAGCAGGGATCTCCAGCAAGAAATACCCTCACCTCTGCTGCCAACACTTAGGCGAGGTCTGAGAAGGGGTGGATCCTGGCTCCACCCATTCTGGTTACTCAGCTACATTGCAGACACCTGAGCTCCCATGGGTTGGCTTTACCTTCCCACCAGGTGCTCTATCTCTGTTTCAGTTTGTGATTTAGCATTTCCGCTACGGTACTTTTATGTCACATGCCATTTAGTCAAACTTCCATCTATAAAATATCTTGGCTATAATATCATTTGCTATTATTCATTGCATTACTCTCACAGTTTACAACTGGTCTCAGGCATTAGCATATCATACAACACCATGTGGAAAAGGAACTTGAAAACAAGGTAGATTCAGTTGGTCAGTCTCTGCTGCTTGTGGATAAGCTGATATCTGTTGGCCAGTGGTGAGCAATTTCTTGTGCCTCGCTTGTTTTCTCTCTATATATTATTATCATAACTATTATTTTCTTTTCCCTCATCCTTTTCTCTATAATAGGTAAATAACTTTGACCTCAACCCACAAGTTCTACTTTGTTGGTTTTTTTTCTGATTCTCTTCCATAGACCATTGAGAATGGAGGGGAAGGAATAAGCAACTGTGAGCAGATGTGCTTAGCTACCTGCCAAGTTAAACTACAACAGCATTGAAAAAATCATACGGTAGAATTTTACAAACATCAATTACTGCAAAATTTATTGTAGAAGTTTGATGTGTATGCTATGAATGTAAAGGAACATAACGTAAACTAATCACAGCTCCATTCTTTGGAAATGTAACATCCCCCATGGGACTGTCGAAAGAGATGGGGCATGATAGCATTGCTGGAGAAAGCAATCTGTAATAGGTTGTTAAAACAGATACAGTTGTGAGAGTCTGACAAAATGTCACAAGGACAGATAGGTGAGAAGAGACATACAAAGCATCACAAGTAATAAAGGTGTTTTACTAATGAGAGGAGGGAGGAATATTCATATATGAATATGCATATGTGAATATGCATAAGGGAGACAGATTATAAAATAGCTGGGAAAAGATCACCTCGCAAAAAACTTCAGCATGAAAAGCATGAGAAACTGCCAATCAAAATGTTTCTGCATGGGGTACTTTCAAACCCTTGCAAGAGATTAACGTATGTTCCAGTTGAAGACATTGATGCCGATTGAGAAGACGCATTTAGAAATGAATTAAGATGCCTCAGCTTTTTATTACGGCAGTTTTTTTCTTCTAAGTTCATAAAATCAAAATCAAACTTTTTCCAGTGATCTGAAGTGTATGTCTTTTTCAGCACAGCAAGATTCAAGTTTTGCTGTTGTTTTTATTCCTTAGAGTAATTCCCTGATATCAGAATTTAACAGAAGACACAGTCAGTTTTATTCAGTACTCTTAAATTTTCTAAGATTATTCTATTTGGAATCTCATGTCTGACAACCCAGAAGGTGTTCTGTCCTTTCTTTTCCACGCTGTTTTGAGGGAATAGGAGGGGGAGGATTTTGGAACTTTCTGAACAACAGACGGGTTCCAGCTGGTAACTAATAGAAATAGATTCTCAGCCAAAACAGGAAGAATAGTAAGAAGCCAAAGGCTGGAGGAATGTATATTAATGCAGCATGTATTACCCATATGTCTGCTCATATGAAGCTCCATGAACATGTATGCACTTCCTTGATATTGACTTAGTCTGGGTAAATGAAAACAAGATTTAGAAATAAAATATAATGCTATTTGTTAAATGAGCTAGTGCTGAATGTATCCACTTCCCCAGTCAATTTCCATTTCAAAATAAAGTTCCTCATACAGAAGAGCAGAATGAGTGAGTGAGCAATACTAAGTAGCTGCAGCAGACTATGATGAAGAACATGAACAAGAAAACTTTTGAGTCAAACTTTCCTTTATTGGACAGCTTGGATTGTTTGGATTATGAGGTCTCTGTAAGACTGGCAGTGCTACACATCAATTGCAGATGAATAGTTGCTGAGTAATTATGCTACAAAGAGCACGTGACATTTTGTTCTGTGGTTAATTCCTTCAATGTTACAACAATGTGAACTTTTTTCACATTTCTCTCAGAAATAACCAATTTTTTGGTTTCATCCTAAATGAAACCTCATGTAATGTGTAGGCAGTTGTGCATGCTGCAAATAAAATGATTCCATCCATGAAAGACTTGAAATAGAGCAAACTTTTACAAAGACAGATAATATTTTATAGATTAATTCATTTAACTTGGTAATTTTCTTGTGAGGTTGTTGTGTCATTGCTCAGTTGTTGTTTTTTAAACATCTTTACTTTTCTGGGACTTGTTAATGAATTCTTCATAAAAATACCAGCTTGTGAATAACAATACATTTTACTGGCTGAGAGAAATAGAGACATGCATATAGTTATTATTCCATAGGTAACTGACAATTTTACCTCTGCAATTAATGATAGAAATATGTGTTTTTGAGGATAAAAATAATAAAATAAAGAGGTCAAGATGGAGTAGCCACAGTGAACTAGCTATCCATATAGAGTTCTCAATTTATATAATAAGATTTTTATTGTCATTTTGGTCAGTTTCTATACAATTTGGAATTTTGTTTTTGTTAATAAAATAAAAATTCACCTCACCAACGTGATTGAAAACTGCAAACATTATATGACTTGTATCACATTAGTATATTCCTGATGACATTAGAAATTCAGTTTATGACAGGAAAGTCACTGATTGTATGGCTAAGTTCTTAATGGGAAATAGCAGTTAGAAGTGTTATATGAAATACGGATTATTTTGCAAGACTTCAAGATTTTTTGTTACAAAATTACTGTTTTTTGGAAGATGCTTGCTGGTATAAAGAACTATGTTATGTTTTTTTCTTTTTTTTTAATAAATTTATCTTTTTTTTTTTCTTTCATGCTTATTTATTCTTAAAAGTATGATTTTTATTTCTTTTTAAACAATTTTATCATATACTTCTATTTTTGGAATTTGAAGATTTTCATCAGACAATGAATCAAAATCTGACCTAAGGACTAACATAGAAAATTAAAATGTTTTGGTCGGGTTCAGTCCTTTAATAAATAGATAGCACATTGATAGCTAAATGTTTATGCTCTGCATAAGAACCAGAGATAGAGATACTCAAATGATATGAACTCTCATATTCACATTCATTTAAAAATATCTTTTGTGTGTGTATATATGCATATATACATTCAAACTATATAATTAGGAAATATGTAATCATTTTATATTTTATGTATAACAATTGCACTGAAAACATTACTTTCCTTATTCATATACAAGCTAAATAAGTACTATCCAGATTTTTTTTTAACTTTGCTTAGAGATTTAATACTTTTTTTAATGTAAATCCGAGTAACTTGCATCATTCAAAGCAGTTTGTAGCAAAAACCACTAAAGAGCTAATTGATGTCTTTCTCAGTCTAAAAGTTTTTAAAAGATAGGAATTCCATCTACTATAAAATGTATAGTTATTACTGCTTATTTGTTCTTCCTAAATTATGGACATATTATTGCCCTTATATCAGAACCAGATTCAGGGCTTTAATATC
The DNA here is from genome assembly GCA_036925125.1 of Oreortyx pictus. Taxonomy (NCBI): domain Eukaryota; kingdom Metazoa; phylum Chordata; class Aves; order Galliformes; family Odontophoridae; genus Oreortyx; species Oreortyx pictus. Next base: position 10,544,703 of record JAUPFR010000004.1, read on the forward strand.
CTGAATACAATACTAAAAAACAGACTGGAATTAAGAGATAAAACATCAAGGGAGGCAGGCATAAGTTATTGTCTAATAGGTGGAAATATTATCCTATGGTGTAAATACATTCACAAGCTCTTGGTAATGATTTTCTCTTACAGAGTGCATGATGAAACTTGCAGTCCCTTACAGAGATTACTGACCTTGACAGGCCACTAATCTGATCCGGGATAAAAACTCCCCTGCCAATTGCAGGAGAAAGGTTGTGCTTCTGGAACACCATTCTCAGACTTCACTGATTCACTGACAGCGTACTCCCTGTTCCAGAGCAGGGAGTCAATATACAACTTCTTGTCTCCCAAGGGAAAAGATAGTTTAAAGTCTTAACTCCCATGCTTTCCATTAAGCACTAATTAGTTCATATTTACACAGCTGTGTGGATCAAGCTGGCTTCTGGTCACAATTATCACCATTTTTTTATCTTGAAGTTGCTGGCATGAATCATACTGGAATGTTTCCTGCAAACTTCTGCAGAGCAAAAAACTATTTTCTGTCCTTGCCACCAATCACCTCAAAAGATGGTCCTCATTAGCATTGCAGATATAGTCACCACATTAGCTTCAGACTAGAAATTATTTGATACTCTGGTATTAGCTATTCAACCAGAATTTCAGTAAATCAGTTTGTTTTGAGATTAATAGTACCTATTACTTTGGGACCACAAAGATAGCCCAACATTTACTTTCAAATACATTAGGTGGCAAAGCTCATAAGGAATAGTTCATACATTACAGTCAAGCTTGTAATTAATTGCTTGTTATTAGTATTTTTTATTTGAATTCCATATTTTCTTAAGTTTGTCCAGACAGTTGCAAAAAACTGGAAGAATATTTTTCCAACAGTGCAGTTCCAGTCCCCAAGAGGCATACAGGGCTTCATGAAATGCAGTCAACATGCAGAGGGCTAACAGTAAGTTGGTACCAGTCCTTGTTCTTCTCATTGTTCCACTCTGACTGTAAACACTGAGAGCTTCAAAAAGACTCAGATGGTATCTTAGATGATCATGGCATGCTTTTTTGTTGATGGTGCTTGTTTGCTTGTTTGCTTGTTTTTGTTTGATATGGATTTGTGAGAACTAAGTAAATATTCTCCCTAGATGTGACAAGGTGGCCAATGTCCTACATGTCTGTATGCTTCGTAAGGCCCATGGCATAGATATCACAAATCAGTTTGAAGTCAAAATATTGTAAATTCAAAAGAACGTAATGCTCTACAGTGTAATCAAAGACTTTGAGATTAAATAGAAAAAAAAAAAAAAAGGTTGTATTGTCAGTCCTAACAGCGTTGTCATCTATAGAGCATCTCTGAAGCTTTTTTTTAAATTGACTACTTCTTGGCTTATATCTAAGTGTGACTTGTTTTTTTAAGCTAAGCAAGTTTTTCCAACACAAATTACTTATTAGGAATTGTTACATAATAATATATAATTACACATTAATTATTAGGAATATTACTTCTCTTATAAGTTCATAGACTCATAGAATCTTTTAGATTGGAGAAGACCTCTGAGATCATCTAGTTTGACCATTAGCCTATCACCACCACGACTACTAAGCCGTGTTCCTCAGTGTATCATCCACATGTTGCTTAAACACCTCCAGGGGCAGTGACTTCACCACAGAATCACAAAGCACCAGGGATTGAAAGGGACCTCAGTAGATCATCCAGTACAATGCCCTTGCCAGAGCAGGAACACCGATTAGATCACACAGGAACATGACCAGGGTTTTGAAAGTCACCAGAGAAGGACGCCCCACAGCCTTTCTGTGCAGCCTGTTCCAGTGTTGCATTACTGTCACCACGAAGAAGCTCTTTTCTCATATTTATGTGGACCTGCTTGCACTCATTGCCCCTTGTCCTACCATTGTACGTCACTGAGAAGAGCTTGGCTCCTTCCGCCTGACACACACTTCCCTGAGCAACATGTTCTAATGCCTTACCATTCTTTCTGAGAAGAAATTTTTCCTGGCATTCAACCTAAGTTTCCCCTGGTGCAACTTAAGACCATTACCTCTTGTTCTGTTACAAGTTATCTGAGAAAAGAGGCTGTTCTCCAGGTCACTATAATTTCCTTCCAGACAGTTAGAAAGAGCTATAAGGTTTCCCTCAAGCCCCTTCTCCACACGAAACAATCCCAGTTCCCTCAACCTCTTCTCATAAAACCTGTACTTCAGATCCCTCACCTGCTTTACCATCTTTCTTTGGACATGCTCTAGGGCATCAGTGTCTTATAGTCAGGGGTCCAACATTGAACACAGTACACAAGGTGAGGCCTCACTAGTGCTGAGTGCAGAGGGATGATCATCTTCCTGGTTCTGATGGCCACACTATTTCTGATACAAGCCAGGATGTCACTGGATTTCTTGGCCATGTGTGCACACCGTTTGCTTGTATTCAGTTAGCTGTCAACTAGCAACCCTGTATTCTTTTCTTCCATGAAGCTTTCTAGCCACGCTGCCCCAAGCCTGCAGTGTTGTACAGACTTCTTGTATCCAAAATTCAGGACTCAGAAGCTCAGACTTGGTCTTGCTAAAGTTCATATAATTGTCCTCAGCCATCAATTCAGCCTGTCCAGATCCCTCAAAAGGCCTTCATACCCCCACACAGATACTTTCTCCCTTCTTGGCGTCATCTCAACCTATTGAGGGTGTGCTCAATCCCCTCATCCAGATCATCAGTAAAGATATTGAACAGGACAGGTCTAAATACAAACCTCTGGGGAACATTACTTGTGACAAGTCACCAGCTGGATTTAGTTCCATTCATCTCCACTCCCTGAGCCCAGCCCTCTAGCCAGATTTTCACTCAGTGAAGAGTACTTTTGATAATCCACATATCATAAAAGTTTTCATTTTCAAAATATTTCATATTAAAATACCACTATTTATGCTTCTTTTAGTTTTATTCCAGTTGTTAGAACAGTCTCTTTTTGTGGACAAACACTGTCTACTATTGCTTACCAGAGAATTTTTGATCTAAAAGTACTGAATGTTTGTGAATTGATTAAAAATAAGGAATTCTTGCAATTAATGTTTGTAAAGTTGTGTAGAATGTAGTTGCATTTTTAAAATGTTGTGAATTTTTTCTCCATACTTCATCCTGTCTAGAGTCCTCCCCTCAGGTTTATGCTAATCTCAGAAAATATAATGTAAAGGTTACAGAAGTTAGCCAGGTGATAGGAAAATAATGTTTTCTTTAAACTTTGATCCATGTGGATTTTTAAAGAGAAGCTTTATCAATATTCACTCCAAAAATATCTATACATGTTAAAAGATGTAATACTTAGATGACTTTCAAGACCTTGCTGAAAATGCTTCAAACTAGCATGATTATATTGCTGCTAGGGAAGATGGAAAAATCTTCTCTACAGAAGTCTCAAAATAAAGTTAATACAACATTAGTAAGTTTTGCTGCATACCTGAAATCAGCCAAAAATTTATGTGAATTCATTGAATTGTTTTTATAATGAGACTGAACCAGCTTTTAAAAATGCATTTCACATGCAAGCAGTGACTGGGACAAAACTCACACTATAACCTTTGGTAACAGAATTCCACACGTCACCACCTTTCTCTAAGATAGACTAAATACTACTGAAATATGCTGACTCTGATAAACATATTTTTTCCTGATTTCATAAGTGGATTTAAAGAAAAGAAAAACTGTAGCAAGGATACAGAAAATACTTATACTGATGCTCTCTCTAATATCTCACTAAAATGCCTTGTTTCTAAAGAGTATCATAGTGGTAAGCTTTGTATCGGGCAGAAATGTTACCTCTTCATCAAAATTCTGAATAATTTCACATGAAAGAGCGCTGAAGCAGGGAAGAACTCAGTATGCACAGACCCTAGCTCAGCCGATACAACCATAATGTAACCTCACACAATGTAACTTCTGCTGCTTCTCTAGTCCTAGCTTTTGATGCCAGTGAAATCCTTTTCTGTAAGAACAAATATTTTATGTCACTAAAATATCTGCAGAGGTAACTGAGAATTTGTTTAATAAGACGAAGAAGTGATACATAAAAATAATAAAAGTCAGATGTGAGATTTCATTGCTAAGGTATTATAAAGTGGAAAAATGATGCAATAAAAAAAAAAAAAAAGTGCATTCAATGAAGTACCCTACATAAATTCCCATTTAATTTCTAGACAGATCTGTAGTCAATTAACATTTTTAAAATGTGGTCATTTGCTGCCCAAAGTTTAATGTCACCAGGAAGCTTCAGCTTCAACAAAATGAACAGTAGAGAGCTTTAACATCTGGGAAGGAGTTCAGCAGGGCTGAATTATGCCACTGCATCTGTTCCAGATTTATACTGAAATGGTAATGCACATTTATCTTGATGGTTACAATGGAGGAATTCAAATTAGAGGAAGCAAATACTATAACGTCGAGTATGCTGATGATGTCCTTATCACTGAGTCTGAGTAATCACTTTGCAAGCCAGTAATGAGAGTGGCTGCAACTAGTTTGGGTTGAGAATGCCAGGGAATATAAAAAAAGACAAAGGAGCAACACAGGGAAGTGGAAAGCTAAATATTACAACAAAAGGAGATCAAGAAGTTGAACAAGTTGAAAGTCTCCACAAGCTTTTTTTATTGCAGGAATATGAAATTGAACTGTACCTAGATGACTATGCCATTAGATGTGAAATAAATAAACAAAGAGAGTCTGGAAAGAAAATTGAACCATTTTTTTATATCTGATGATGTGTCTAACCTAACAGTGAGCAGTAAGTCATGGTTATAACCTTCATTTTCAATTTTATTTTACTTTTCTGATTTATGTTGTTACAAAATATGTTCAATTGTTTATTCCTTTAACATCATTTTTGTTTGTTTGAATGTATATTATGATGATAGTGTGAATGTGGAAAGATTATCATCTTTCTAAATGATACTGAAAATCCAACTGTTAGAAAAATTATTGCAAATGTATTTCTACACTTTATGAACAATTATTTTACCTTTATATCCAAAGCAAGCAGACATTATGCTATCTGCCATACTGACAACAACACAAACTACTACCAGCTAATAAACACACCTGCAGAATTTGCATTCAGTCAAACTCCGCTTACAAAATACAGTGCTTACTACCAGAAAAGCAGATTATAAGCCTTTTAGATGAAAGGAAAAAATATATATATATTGTATAGTCTGTTCTGACTATTTGAAAGAAATTGAAAAGATAGGTAAATAAAAATGTTTTGGATAAAAAGTAAGAGGAAGAAGGAAAGCAAACAAGATCAAAAAGAGTATATAATGAAGGATACAAAGCAAAGTCAATTAGGAAATCCCATGTTACTAGCAGGTAAAGCAGAGTCAGTAATACTCAATTTATACAAATCCATAAAATGCTGATTTCTGTAGAATCACACCATCTTATCCTGTCTATATACTAAAAGAAAATATTGACTGGGGAAAAAATAGGATATATACTCACTCTTTCAGACAAATAGATCTTGATAGAGTCATAGAATCATAGAATTACTCAAGTTAGAAAAAACCTTCAAGATCATCAAGTCCAATCTCAATTTAACCATACTACCCTAACTCTAACAACCCACCACTAAATCATGTCCTTGAGCACCACATCCAGATGGTTTTTTAAACACATTCAGGGATGGTGAATCCACCACCACCCTGGGGAGACTATTCCAGTGCTTAACAACCCTTTCTGTTAAGAATTTTTTTCCTTATATCCAAACTAATCCTCCCTTGGCACAACTTAAGGCCATTTTGCCCCTGTTCTGTCACCTGTCGCCAGTGAAGAGACCAACCCCATGTGAAAGACGACAGTTGTTTGTTTGCAAGTGTCAAAGCTTGCATTATGAGACATTTTTTGAGATAAGACTCTTGCTTATCTAGGAAGTGAGTGGTGGGTGTTACAAAGCCAGGAACCCTTTCTGTAGTGTTTACATTTGAAAGTACTTCTTTAGAGGTGTTTTGCTCAGGAATGTTGGGGAAAGTAATGGAGCAAATAATCTCAGGTGAGATTGCATGGCATGTGCATGATGTCCAGGGGATCAGGCCCAGACAGCACAGGTTAATGAAGGGCAAGTCGTGCTTGACCAACCTCATCTCCTTCTATGACAGGGTGACCAGTCTGGTGGATGAGGGAAGGTCTGTAGATGTAGTCTACCTGGACTTCAGCAAAGCCTTTGACACGGTTTCTCACAGGCTTCTTCTGGGGAAACTGGCTGCCTGTGGTCTGGACAGGTATACACTTCTTTGGATAAGGAAAGCTAGAGGGCCATTCCCAACAGGTAGGGGTTAATGGAGTTAAGTCCAGCTGGCGACCTGCTACAAGAGGTTTCCCCCAGGGGTCAGTACTGGGACCCATCTTGTTTATATATATTTATATTTTATATATTTATTGATGACCTAGATGAGGGAATTGAGTGTACCCTCAGTAAGTTTGCAGGTGACACCAAGTTGGGAGTTGGTGTGGATCTGCCTGAGGGTAGGGAGGCCCTACAGTGGGATCTAGATAAGTTGGACCGCTGGGCTGAGATGAATGGGATAAGGTTCAACAAGGTCAAGCGTTGAGTCCTGCACTTTGGCAGTGATCAGGCACTGGAATGGCCTGCCCAAGGAGGTCGAGGAGTCGCCATCCCTGGAAGTGTTCAAGAGGAATCTGGATGAGGAGCTGAGAGATACGGTTTAGTAGCCTGTGGTAGCAGTGGTAATGAGAAGATGGTTGGACTAGATGATCTTATAGGTCATTTCCAACCTTGTGATTCTATGATTCCAACCTATAATTCTATGATTCTATGATGTTTACTGGTGGAAGATCTAGCCTATGACTGGATAACTGGTATGGGAGACTGGGGAAAGACACCACTGTATCCTGTGAAGTTAAGATACAATTCAGCTTGCTCCCTCTTATCTGCTGGCAAGGCCCAGAAAACAAAGGAGTTCCTGTAGAGATCTGTCACAGTCCAGTATAAGGAAGGGAGACAAGTGAATGTGAATACCCGGCGTGAGATTAAGAAACAACAGTTCAAATATTGGTCCGACCACTTTATTACCAATATTGACCAGGGAAGGCGAGTGATAGGAAATATAGGAAAGAAGCAAGGATTTGTGCAATGCAGGGAAAGTCACCAGCCAGGATCCTAGGGGCAGTTCGGTTGCAAGCGGCTCCGATGGTCCAAGGCAGAAGATCAGGGGTGGCAGAAGAGGGGAGAACGGCAGCAACAATGGGCAGCCTTGAGACTGGGTCAGCACAGGAGAAGCAGCATGGCGTCAGCCCAGAAACAGCGTCAGCCGGTACCGGAGAAGCAGCAAGGGGTCAGCACCGTAGAAGCAGTGAGGGGTCAACCCCATGAGGTGCAGCAGCGAACAGTGATCAGCTCATGAGGTCTCTCCTAAGAGAAGGCCTCTCTGGGAAGCAGCAGTGATCAGCTTGTGAGGATTTACGTGGTAGAACACCTCAAAGGAGCAGTGAGGTCCAGAAGAAAGCAACTGAGGTAGCAGGCCCAGGAGGGAGTTCGACAGCAGCAGGGATCAGCTCATGAGGTTTCTGATGGAAGAAGACCCAGTCTCATGGTGGTCGATCCCTATTTTATCCTTCATTTTTCCTGCCTATGTGACAAATCCCATGCTAGGACGCCAGGCAAGCATCTCTTGAGGTGGCTATCTCCCCACAGAGATGAGTACCACACAAAAGAGTGTTCAGTGGCCATCTCTCTTTTGTTTCCTCAGGACATGCCCATCTGCTTGTCCCTTAGACAAAGGATTTTGCAACCCTTGCCCAGGACTTGCTTGGACATGTTCATCAGCAAATTTTGAGGCAATGGTATAAAATAATAGTCTCTTACAAGATCCAAAAGCCAGGAGCTGCCTCTCCAAAAAGAGCTGACTCTACCACTCTGGATGTTATACCCTCATTAAGAATTTAGAGAGGAAAAAAAGTGTGGAGGAAAAAAGAAGTCATCATCGTGAACTGAACAACACAACCTCCATTGACCTATTGCTACTGGAGATCAGCACCTGAACCATGAACCTCACTGGACCCATGGTGGTGACTATATTCCTCTCGCTTTCTACCAAGACTCCTTGATTTTTTGTCTGTTTTCTCTTGCCCAACTTCCCTTCCCCATATGCCTAAGCAGCTAGGATTTGTAATAAATTGATTGGGCTAACATTTGACTGGTTGTGTCTTAACCTCGTCAACAAGTATACTTAGATTAAAAAGAACCTCTTCTCCCTCCTATAAATTGGAGTGAGACACCCCACTCTCACTGCAATTACCTTTCAGGTATTGGAACAGAGCAATAATGTCTCCCCTCTGCCTCCTCTTCCCCCGACTAAGCCCCAGTGTGAGGTGGCACCTCATAGAGCGTATTCTCTGAACACAGTACTCAAGATGGAGGCTCACCAGTGGGGCAGGATTACTTCCCTACTCCTGCTCACCACACTATTCCTAATCCAAGCCAGGATGCTATTGGCCTTCTTGGCTACTTGGGAACACTGCTGTCTCTTATTCAGCTGACTTGCTGTCCTTCAGCACACCAAGGTCCCTTTCTGTCAGGCAGCTTTCCAGCCACTTCTCCCCAAGCCTGCAGGGTTGCCTCAGGCTGTTGTGACCAAAATGCAAGACCTATTGAAATTCATACAGTTTCTCTTGGGCAATCAATCCAGTCTATCCAGGTCCCTCTCTAGTGCCTTTCTATCCTCCTGCATATTAACACTCTCCCAGTTTGATGTCATCTGCAAACTTACTGAGGCTGCACTCAGTTCCCTCATCAAGATTACTGATAAAGATGTTGAATAGGAGTGGCACAAGTACAGAGCCCTGGGGGACACCACATGTGACCAGCTACCAACTGGATTTAGCTCTATTGACCACAGCTCTCTGGGCCCAGCTGTCCAGCCAGTGTTTCATAAAAAGAGTATATGCCCATCCAAACCATGCACATGTAGCTTCTCCATGAGGATGCTGTGAGGGACAGTGTCAAAGACTTTACTGAAATCCAGGTGGACCACACTGACAGCCTTAAATTCATACACTAAATGGGTCACCTTGTCATAAAATTAAATCAGTTTTATCAAACAGGATCTACCATTAGTGAACCCATGCTAACTTGGACTGGTCCCATGGTTGACTTTTAATTGATCCATGATGGCTTCTGATATTAACTATTCTGTAACCTTCTCTGGCTCCAAGGCATGACTGATGTCTGTAGCTACCAGACCTTTTTGAAGATGAGCGTCACATTTGCCAGACAAGGGGAAATGATCACAAACTGAAGCATTGGAACTTCTATGTAAATGTGCACCTACCTGTGCAACCTGGTCTAGGGAGCTGCTTTGGCAGGGGGGTTGGTCTAGATGATCTCTGGAGGTCCCTTCCAACCCCTACAATTCTGTGACTCTGAGTGATTCTGTGATATTCTAGGGTGCAGTCCATCTGCACCTAAGTTTGTGACTGTCCAGCTCACATACCAGGTCCAAAATTGTCTTATCATGAATTATGCAGAGCTTATTCTATTCCCCATCCCTAACTAGTCTTACTATTAAAGACTGAGGTGAAGAAGGCAACTAAATATAACTAAAGATTTTTAACAGAACAGATTTTTAATACAGACTAGAACTATACTGGTTTGGGTCCCTGTTTTTGCCATTTGCTACTGAAGTGAAATGTATTTGCACATACTGTGAAAATCTCATGTAAATGAGGTATTTATAACTGATAATTGTTGGAGCCATAAAGCTACTTAAGAAAAACTAGTTACATTTTATAGGAACTGTTCATTCTGCAAGTCACAAATATTATATTTTTAAGATCCAGACCTTAAACCTACACTTATTTTTTTTCCCAGAATGATGAGGGGGGAAAAAAAAACAAAACACAATGACCAGGAAATTAAATTCAAAAAGACATATTCTACAAATACTCAGTACATTACTCATTCCATTATTATTTACTAACATTTATGTTGACACAATGGCAATTAGTCACATCATACAAAGTACTAAGTGCTAGCAATATTTGATTGTAATTTAAGAGTAATTTTTACAAATAGAATAACTATCTGATGCTGAGTAATTAGAAAAAGGATAATGAGATAATGTAAAATAAGAACTGACAGACAACTTCAACTTCCCAAGAACTAGTTCCTTTCAGAGCTTAGTTTTTGACACTAATATTTAAAAGCTTATTTGCACACCTGTTTCAAAATAGGATGTGGAGGCAAAATCAGAATCAATGAAAATACAGGCATTGACTGTTATGCACTACTTCTCTACCGTCAGTTCAGGTGGCACACAAATGCTTTTTTTGAATATGGCATGGATTTTGATTGTATGCATGCACTTGATCCCATATTGCCATGTAAAACTGCAATAATACCCACAATTCTAGTCCAATGCAACTATGACTCCCATGCCTCCCAGTCAATTTTATCTTTCCCTCCAAATGGAAAACAGAAATTGAAAAATGAAGTCTTCTGGGAGTTGTAGTTCATTCTTTCCTTCTGAGACTAGGAGATCAGAAATATTGGCAATCCACAAGACTAAAGCATTAACTCTTTAATTCCCAGTGCACTGCATGATGTTATGATACAGAATACAGATGAAAAATCATGAAAACCATGACACAGAGAAAAAATTACATACATAATATTGTCATAAACAAAACAATAGACTTGGGTTAAATAAATAAAAATATTCACATTTTTAGCTATTGACTCTCCTCACAATAAAACAGAATAATGTTAAAAACAAATTAGTCAGCAGCAGACATAGCTGGAAGAAGAAATGCTACATATGAAAGTTGAAAAAAAAATGTAAAGGTAAGGGTCTTCTAATATTAGAAAACAGTCCTGAGGTATCTGAAAGTATACCACTGAAATATTTCAACATATCAGCAGAAGAGTATAGGAGCTCTTGAACCCCTGATAAACCACTTATAACTTAGGAGACTGGATAAATTTGTTTCTGAATGATAAGTGAAAATATTCTAATATTTCTGTTTTTTTTTTTTTTTTTTTTGTCAGAGCAAAAGAGAACAAAGGAAAGTAACAGATTGGGGTATAACAAAAGTCTGTCTAGACTGAAATCACAGGTATGACATTTTGCGAAGAAGGCATTTATGGCAATAAAAATAAAAATAATAAATAATAAAAGAAAGTGTTTTAGGAGACATCTTGACATAAATTCAAGTCTCTGACTTTCTTAAGTGTAGACACTTCTGGACCCAGAAGTACATTTGAATAACTCTCCTTGAAAAGAATCATAAAATCACATTATTTTAAAGATAATATGCTCACATGAAGAGTTGCAACTTCAAAATGTAGTATGTCTCAGATATGAAAGTCATGAACCTAAAGTCTTGTCTCCCATTAAAACAGATACAAAGAGCACAATAACTCCATTAGATACAAAACAGTCCTCACTCTTAGCTATGCATTTTCATTCAAGACCCTCCTGGTTGTCTACCTGTGCAACCTGGTCTAGGAAGCCTGCTTTGGCAGGGGGGTTGGACTAGATGATCTCTAGAGGTCCCTTCCAACCCTGCAATTCTATAATGAGTGATTCTGTATCATTCAGTTTGGAATCTTGGAGTCTGTCTACCTTGGATCTCTCTGGATCTGGAGAATGTCCATCTCAGCTTGAACTCTCACCTGGAAACTCTCCCTTTCAGATTAGAGACTCCCTCACTGTATTTCAGAGACCCTTTCCCTCTCTGGGATAGTACTGAGTAAGGCCCAATAAGCATAAACTAGGCCCAAAATAATTTGTGTCTCTTTGGATATGCCTGAGCTGCAACAGCCCTGTCTCAAGTATCTGCTCAGGTTGTCTGGATTTTGCAGGTGTTCAGAAGTAAAATTCCATGACACAGGCAATGCCCATTTCTCTAAAGTCTCTCCAAGTCCCTCCAAACTCCCTGCCACCAAACTCAGTATTCTCTAGTTCTGGGGAAAGCTTCCTCAAAATATTATGAGTAGAGATACTGAGTGAAATGATGAGCGGTACATTCAGGGAGACTGACAATGTGATCATCAGTCTTTGTTAGCTACTGTTACAAAAACTCATAAGAATTAGAACTCGTTTGTTTGTTTGTTTGTTTTCTTCAATTACTGCTCCTTTACTTCATTCCCCAGAGTAAAGCATCTGTGTTTCCACATAAAATAGATTAACAGAGCCATGGAATGGCTTAAGTAGGGAGGGACCATAAAGATTACCTAGTTCCAACCACCTGCGATAAGGAAAGTTTATAAACCTCTGGATCAGGCTGCCCATTGCCCCATCAGATCTGGCCCTGAACACAGCTTGAACACTGGGGTATTCACAGCTTCTCTGGGAAGCCTGTGCCAGGCCCATATCACTTTCTGAGTAAAGCTTTTTCCTAACACCTAACTTAATTTTCCCCTTTTAGTCTAAATCCATTCCCTCTTATCCTATCACTCACTATTAGGCTGTGAAAAAGTCATTCCCCTTGCTGCTTATAAGCTCCCTTCAAGTACTGGAAGGCTGCAATGAGGTCTCCCCAGAACCTCCTCTCTTCTAAGCTAAAGAAACACAATTTCCTCAAACTTGCTTCATAGGAAAGGTGCTCCAGCCTATGATTATCTTTCTGGCTGCCTTCTGGACCCACTTCAGCAGCTCCAGGTCCTTCTTGTATTGGGGGAATCAGGCTTCAACACAGTAATCTAGACTGAGCTTCCTGAAAGCAGTATGGAGGAGGGATTCACCTCTCTCTCCCCGCTGGTCACCCTTCTTCTGAACGTATCCCAGGATATAATTGACCTTCCAGTCTGTAAGGGCACTGGTCTTTCTCCATAGGGCTACTCTCACTGGGTAGTTCTTCCAATCTGTACATATTTGGAATTGCCCTGACCCCATGCAACACATTGCACTTGGCCTTCTTTAACCTTGTTAGATTCATGCAGACCTATGATTTTAGAGTGTCTAGGCCCCTCTGGATGATATCCCTTTCTACTATTGTGTCAGCTACACCACTCAGCTTGGTGTCATCTGCAAACATGCTGAGGGTACAGTGGCAATAAAACAGTTCTTACTAAAAACTCTTTCAAAGACGTTCAAAGTCAGTAAGACTTAAAAGCAGAAAGCTCATTAAATGAGATAGGATAATCTGTTTCTGATCTGATTGCCTTCTAGGTTTTTATTTAAAGTATGCTTAGAATAGGTAGAAGTTCTCTATCATTGTGTAGATTTTCCCTGTCTTACTCTAATGGCAGATCATCAATATCATTAGGCAAGTCCTGAACTTGTTGCAGTCCAACTGAAATATCCATCCAGCACCTTGTACTTTAATGTAAACTAAAAGCTTTTATTTTTAAGGTACCTCTAATTTATTTGACTACTTGACACATTATTTTACTTCAGGGGTCAAATCCAATCTCTCTTTTCAGTAAATACAAAACCTAACCTTGTGGAAATTAAAATCTCTGAAATTCTGAATGGGAAAAATACAAATTTGCTAACATAAAATCTAGTTGCTAGTGAGGACTTACAGATGCCCATGCTAGCTTGAGTAGATTGTACACTTCTCCAAAACACTTCTGGAGACCAAATACACCAGTGACTTTTTAAAGTGTATGTAGGGTATGTTTTGAGCATGGGAAAGCACATTATGCTAAATCAATGGGAGAATAAGTACTGAGTACAACACCAAATGATCTAGTATTTGTTAAGTGACTAAGTTATTTTTACTTGATTATTAAGCGAAACAAAGAATAATACTTAATCTATCTATTCCACGAAACTGAATTTTCTGTGCCAAGATAACCTGGCAACCTGTGGTGAGGTGACTCTCACAACTAGAATGTAGGAATAGATGGGTATAAGGGGAGGGGGATGTTGCCCTGTACATCAATGACCACTTGGAGTCCATGGAGCTCCATATGGGGATAGATGAGGAGCTAACAGAGAGCTTAAATGTTAGCATTAAAGGGAAGGCAAGGGAAAGAGACATCATAGTAGGAGTCTGTTACAAGCTGCCTGATCAAGAAGACCAAGTGTGTGATGCCCTCTATAAACATATAGGAGCAGCTTCACATTCAAAAAACGGTCCTCATGGGGGACTTCCACCACCCTAATATCTGTTGGAAAGACAACACAGCATGCACCAGAAATTCAAGACGTTCCTCAAATGTGTTGATGATAACTTCCTCTCTCAAGTAGTACAAGAACAACAACTTGGAGAAGGTCGATTTGCCTCCTGGAAGTGAAGCTGCGGTCTTTGCTTAGCTACTATTGACACTCAATAAAAAGTTCTTATTTTGACTATATATAGAACAGTGTACTTCAGTGATTCTGAAGTACAGATTCTAAATAGTGGTAAAAAGGTGATTTAAAAAAAAAAGAAAAAAGTGTAGTGCCAGTCAGACATTTTCTGTTAACATTCAGTTTGCAAGCCAAATCTACTGCCACAGAAGTGTAGCAGAGTTGTACTACCTGAAAAGGCATTGCTTTGAAACTAATATAGAATAAAAAGATGTTGCTTGAAGTATATTATTGTTGATTTAGAAACCAATAAATACAACAGGCTTTCACTAAGGCTTACAGACCAATGGAAAGAGAAATAATACAAAGATAGTTACATGATTAGTTGTTTACCTAAATAAAAAATGTGGCTGATTAGAGATGTTCAGTGTGACTTTCATGCAGTAGTTTCATTCCTTATATCTAAACCTATGAGTCCAAACATCTGCTTTAGATGACACAATTTAGACTGTCTTCTGCATTCCACCAGAATTTAAAACATTTTAGTAATGATCAGTCATTTCTTATCAAAAATTGCTATGTGCATATTATATGCATATAAGAATTTAGGAAATATCCTCTGGTTAGAAATTCTATTACTGCAAAAAATACTGATTTGATAGCCTACAATATAAATTCTCCAGTCCAGGTGAAACTACCTTACTTGAAGTGTGTACTTGCTAGGGGATATTGCATTAAGTTAGTACTTCCCACATTTTGATTGTGACTGTCTTGTTTTACTCATCGGAACAGCACAGAGAAAAAGCAGCATTAATTCCTTCTGTTTTCCTCATATGTTCATATTATAGAGTGCTCTGCAGAGCCTATACTGATCGGTAATTCAAATAGAAAAGCAAGTTATATCCTTACCTTGACTAAAATAGGATGTCTCAAGCTTTTTATGGAAAAAGCTGTATCTGTCTAAGGCACAACTAAACAAACTGCTTTTAATATCAGAAGAAAAAATCCTACTTTGTAATTCAAGACTTGTATGTACGTAGACAACAGGTCCAGTTAGAAGAGAAATAGGTAAAAATAAATCATTAAGATTAAAGAAAGCAGCATAATGGAATTAAAAAAGAAACAAACAAACAAAAAAACCCCTTGTGAAATTAAAAAAACAAAACAAAACAATCTATGAAGTGAAAAACTGAGCCTGTAAGCATCCTTTTCACCTTTCTTTTTTTTTTTTTTTCTTCCCCCTCATCTTTCCTGAGTTTCTTCTCTTTCTCTTTCACTGTCCTTTTGCTATCCCTCTCCATTCCTCTTTTCTTCCTCTCTTCCCTTTCTCCATACTTTCTCCCTTGGCCTTCCCCTTTTTTCTCTCTCCTTTTTGTTTTTTCCCTTCTTTCTCTGTCTTCGTTCTGTGCTGCAGATCACTAGTCAACTCAAGAAACACACTTGTTCTTTCCCCTATGTGCAGCTGGGAGTTACAACAACTGCTAATAAGAGTGGGATGACAGGTAGGTAAAGACCCAGCTCAGGTTACTGTTTAAGCTGCTGTCAGAGCTGTAGCTTGTAGGAGCACTTTGACCAGATATCCAATGGACAGTTAGAGAAAGAAAAAAATAATTGGTGTAATCTGACAATTCTAAGATCCTGACTCCCAGGCAATGAGAGGTAAATATTAAGTGATGGTGAGCAGGTGTAAAGATTTTCAATGATCAGTGGACTAAGTCTCTTCACTCCTTATCCAACTCAGTTCAAAGCTTGTGAAAGGCATTTTGAACCTTCTCTTCAGAAACATATGATTATATCCACAGGCTGTCCACAGAAATTATAACTGAAATACATTTGTTTATACACTAAAATTCTGCCTGTCACCTAGTCTTTGGGTCCTGCACAATTCTGCCTTGCCTTGATTCAAAAAATCTTCAAACTGAATGATTTTGAAAGGTTTCTCATACTTTCATCCTTTTATAGAGAAATTAGGAAAAAAAGAAACTTGTTTCTTAGTTAGTTAGTTAGTTAGTTTGTTTAAGAGCATTACTGGTATTTTGAATGCATTTTGATAGCTAGATCCATTACTTACTTGCTTGTTGATTAGTTTTTCTATGTTTTTTGCCAGTAAATGCACTGTCATCATCTACACTGTATTTTTTTCCAATAGTCATCACAACAATTCTCTGTTTTTTACTTACTAATATCATTTCCAATTCACAAATTAATTCTATCTGTAATCACTGCTTTTTCTTGTTTATGTTGCAAGGCTTTTTTTTTTTCTTTCCACCTTAGGAAGGTGATAAGTTGATGTAAGATATTAGAAAATGATTACACTCATTCCCACTACTCTGGGAACATAAGTTATTGATAGTGTAATTTTATCCATAATTAGAATGTTTTTCTTGGTATTATTCTTCTTTTTCCACAGAGACATTCATCTGAACAATGGATGGCTCAATCAAATCTTTTTCTCAATTACTTTGTCCAACACCAAGAATACAGTAAATGTAACTTGTTTGCTCTGGTCTACTACAGATGTTGTGTTTGACTCACAAAGTATGTGGTAAGCCTAATACACACTCCTAGACTGGACTTACAGCATCACTATTGAATGCTGTATACAAATCTTTCAACGATTTGGCTGTGTCACTGACTTGAGTAGAACTTGAATTTCATCCACTTCATATCGTCATAAAAAATGAGGGAAAGTGGAATGCTGAGCAAAGTTTACACCTTTCCTGTGTTAGTGGCAGTCCTAGGAACTGTAACCAATCTGATAAACTGCACTGATATGTTCCAAATGTGAACTTAAAAAAACAGTAATTTGACTTTCTTATTCGTTTGCTCTTTTGAGTGGAGTAAATAGCCAGTCTTAAGTTATGCTTTTTTTCTACATTAATTGCTTCTAATTTAAAGATGGTTCAAAAAATCTCAGTCAGCGTCAGGTAACATAGACAGCTTTCATCTGGCCATTTATACTCTTCTAGGGTATGTGTTTTTCCATCTGTTATCTGAGATAGAGAACCAAGATAGAAAAGTTTATATATAATACGAGGTAATACATGTATAACATTTTAAGTGGATATTCAATACATTGCAAAATGCACCATTCAGAAATCAATGTAATAGAAAACTAAAGATGCAGGTATGTCCTAAGCATAACATCATCATCTGATAACTGTCTCACAGCAACCATGTTATTCGAATCCCTTAGTCACTGTAACATAAATAAACCATAACCATCAGAACGAGTATACAAAACTGTACAGGCTGCTTTTTTAATTAATAAGGGTTATCATTTAGTTAAGAATAAAAATATATCTTACAAATAAACTTTCCAGATCTGTTTATATTCTTGGAACTTCTTTTTTTTCCTTTTGTCATTTTGCTCACATATACCCCCACATACCAACACATTTTTCTGCCAGGCTGATACCTGTCCTGAGTCTTTAGCCTCCAGTAAATGCCTTTTGCTAATTTATGAAACACTGGAAATAGGCATTTTTAATGAATATGTCAGAGACACTACAATAACACCCCAGTCATGATCTTGCAAAATATGTTGTAGTTCTTGCTACAAGTAGTGTGATTCAGTTGTTTTCTTTGCCCCTTGAGCTAAGCTGTCTCTTCTTTTAGACTGACAAAATCTACTTAAGATCATGTTTTATGTCTTCTTGTCCTCAGATAATAATCATAACTAGTATGGTCTGTGAAATGTGAAAAATATTTCTCTTCCTTCTTATTTCTAGAATGTGAAGAGAAATTCTCAAGAAATCACTGTGACATGACATTTCTTTGTGTATTAGTTCTTACACTGCTGTTAGCTCCTGAATGAAAATAAGATGACTGTTTTCTGTTCATTGAGATACATTTTTTCTCCATATGGTGTAAAATACATAATTCCATCTATGAGGTAAAACATTCTCCAAGGTACCCCAAAGCAGAGCATTTTTTATTGATTTTTCTGATTCAAGAAACTGTCTCAATCTTTTCATCTTTCAGATTGCTAGGTTTCTTCTGTCTCTTCTAAGTTCATTGTGTGTGTTAATAACAACAGAGCTTGGTATTACAGTCTGGTGGACAGCTAGTTTAAATGTGGCTAAGTACTATGTTGCTCAATTTCAACCCCTTAGGGAAGTTTACAGCTAGTGTTATAAACGTTATTCCATACTCTATGAAGGAAATTATGTCCTAATCCTTTTCTGCTGTTACTGGTTATAGATTCCTTGTTGTCTCTGATGTGTTGCAACTGCTAATGTCATAACGACTGGCTTAAAATTCATGTGATGTTGCTGAAGGTTATAAAGGTTTACCTTACACCAGGAACGGCTGTATTCTAAGACTGAGAAGTAATTTTCGTTAGCAGCCCCTCATGAGCTGTAAGACTTGACATCAAGTGATGGTGATGGAGATGATGGAGGTGTATCAAGACAACAACTTCTCTTAAGAGCATATTACTGTTATTATTGTTATTTTACAGTTAACTGAAAATTAATGTGTCAATCAAGAACAAAATCTAAGGGAATCAGAATTAGGAGGGATATACAGAAGGGAGTTTAGCACATTAAAACAAACACAAAACAAACAAAAACAACATAAACACCAAACAAAAACAGATAAATAATAGAATGAGAATGTTTTGGTGTGAAGTTGATTTCATATGTATGGATGCACAGGAGAAGATTGTAAGGCAATGGAAATGGCTGTTCTGATCAGCTACAACAGTGCTGCATTGGCTGTTAATCTGCTAGGAAACATCATGGGGATCATATCTTTTAATTGGTACTATTAATACTGGTTTCTTAATTGCTCAGTAAAACAGTTGATCAGATCTTAACGGGTTGCATGGCAGCCTAAAGAGAGGAAGTGTGTAGCTCCACTAGAAGTGCATGTCTTCTGCTCTTTGACCTAATTGTCAAGCATGCAAGGGTGACTGCATTATAATGTTACTAGAATCTCACAATGAGCATTGGGGTTTCCTTTCATACAGACTCAGCATCAAAGAAATAAAGAGAAACTCTGAGACTCTGAAGAAGAAAAACAGAGATTCAGAGTTTCTCTGTATTTCTTCTTCAGTGCAAATTATCCTCCAACTGACCTACCTTGCAGTGTTAAGCAGCAGAAAAATTAGAGCTAATTTTCTAGTACATAGATATTAGATATCACAGATAATCCAATTTTCACTTCTAACAGGCAAGACATTTTCCTGAAATACCAAGATAGAAAGTAGTAATACTAATCATAAAATTCCTGTGTATTTTTTTTCTTATTATTAAATAGACTAATCTTCATCAAACAAAATTAAAGGGGAAAAGTAGTCATTTTTAGATGATTGATTCCAATCTTAATGACAATTTCTTCACAACTACAGAGATTAGCTGCTGGTCTCATACCCATCTAATTATAATTAGTTTTCAACCTTCTAATGTCTCTCTCTTTGAAGTGTACATACCACATTTGCAATACTTATTAGTAGGATAGAGTTATTCAGTCTTGTTACTTGTCTGAAATAACAGGAAAGGAGTACAGTTTTCTTCTTGCTGTAAAATATAGCCATTCTTCCAGATGTGCTAAAGAACCAGGAAACCTAGAACAGAGCTCTAGAAGTTAAAAAAAAAAAAAAAAGAGAGAGAAAGGGAAGGGGAAGGG